>CAWWDY010001675.1:0-27712 GCA_963942605.1 Poecilus cupreus | reverse complement strand
AGTTTAAATACTTGAAAACAGCATTTTGTATGTTTTTGCAAGCTGAAAACAGCTATTTTATCTTGATTTTGCAAACATAAGCCATTACACACGACATATACATGAATATGACAGTTTAAACACTTGAAAACGGTGTTTTGTATGCTTTTGAATTCTTAAAACAGCAGTTTTATCTTGATTTCACCAATATTAGCCATTATACACGACAGAAACATGAATATGACAGTTTAAATACTTTAAAACAGCATTTTGTATGTTTTTGCAACCTGAAAACATCTATTTTATCTTGATTTTGCAAACATAAGCCATTACACACGACATGTACATGAATATGACAGTATAAATACTTGAAAACGGTGTTTTGTATGCTTTTGAATAATTAAAACAGCAGTTTTATCTTGATTTTACCAACTTTAGCCATTATACACGACAGAAACATGAATATGACAGTTTAAATACTTGAAAACAGCATTTTGTATGTTTTTGCATGCTGAAAACAGTTATTTTATCTTGATTTTGCAAACATAAGCCATTACACATGACATATACCTGAATATGACTGTTTAAATATTTGAAATCGGTGTTTTGTACGCTTTTGAATGCTTAAAACAGCAGTTTTACCTTGATTTTACCAACATTAGTCATTATACACGGCAGAAACATGAATATGAGAGTTTAAATACTTGAAAACAGCATTTTGTATGTTTTTGCAAGCTGAAAACAGCTATTTTATCTTGATTTTGCAAACATAAGCCATTACACACGACATATACATGAATATGACAGTTTAAACACTTGAAAACGGTGTTTTGTATGCTTTTGAATTCTTAAAACAGCAGTTTTATCTTGATTTCACCAACATTAGCCATAATACACGACAGAAACATGAATATGACAGTTTAAATACTTGAAAACAGCATTTTGTATGTTTTTGCAACCTGAAAACATCTATTTTATCTTGATTTTGCAAACATAAGCCATTACACACGACATGTACATGAATATGACAGTATAAATACTTAAAAACGGTGTTTTGTATGCTTTTGAATAATTGAAACAGCAGTTTTATCTTGATTTTACCAACTTTAGCCATTATACACGACAGAAACATGAATATGACAGTTTAAATACTTGAAAACCGCATTTTGTATGTTTTTGCAAGCTGAAAACAGCTGTTTTATCTTGATTTTGCAAACATAAGCCATTACACACGACATATACATGAATATGACAGTTTAAATTCTTGAAATAAGCATTTTGTATGTTTTTGCAAACTGAAAACAGCTATTTTATCTTGATTTTGCAAACATAAGTCATTACACACGACATATACATGAATATGACAGATTAAATATTTGAAAACGGGGTTTTGTATCCTTTTGCATGGTTAAAACAGCAATTTTATCTTGATTTCTCCAACATTAGCCATTATACACGACAGAAACATGAATATGACAGTTTAAATACTTGAAAACAGCATTTCGTAGGTTTTTGCAAGCTGAGAACAGCTATTTTATCTTGATTTTGCAAACATAAGCCATTACACACGACATATACATGAATATGACAGTTTAAATACTTGAAAACGGTGTTTCGTATGCTTTTAATTGCTTAAAACAGCAGTTTTATCTTGATTTTACCAACATTAACCATTATACACGACAAAAACATGAATATGACAGTTTAAATACTTGAAAACAGCATTTTGCATTCTTCTGCAAGCTGATAACAGCTATTTTATCTTGATTTTGCAAACATAATCCATTACACACGACATATACATAAATATGACAGTTTAAATAATTGAAATCGGTGTTTTGTACGCTTTTGAATGCTTAAAACAGCAGTTTTATCTTGATTCCACCAACATTAGCCATTATACACGACAGAAACATGAATATGACAGTTTAAATACTTGAAAACGGTGTTTTGTATGCTTTTGCATGGTTGAAACAGCAATTTTATCTTGATTTTACCAACATTAGCCAATATACACGACAGAAACATGAATATTACAGTTTAAATACTTGAAAACGGTGTTTTGTATGCTTTTGCATGCTTAAAACAGCAATTTTATCTTGATTTCACCAACATTGGCCATTATATACGACAGAAACATGAACATGACAGTTTAAATACTTGAAAACAGCATTTTGTATGTTTTTGTAAGCTGAAAACAGCTGTTTTATCTAGATTTTGCAAACATAAGCCATTACACACGACATATACATGAATTTGACAGTTTAAATACTTGAAAACGGGGTTTTCTATGCTTTTGCATGCTTAAAACAGCAATTTTATCTTAATTTCACCAACATTATCCATTATACACGATAGAAACATAAATATGACAGTTTAAATACATGAAAACAGCATTTTGTATGTTTTTGCAAGCTGAAAACAGCTATTTTATCTTGATTTTGCAAAGATAAGCCATTACACACGACATATACATGAATATGACAGTTTAAATACTTGAAAACAGTGTTTTGTATGCTTTTAAATGCTTAAAACAGCAGTTTTATCTTGATTTTACCAACATTAGTCATTATACACGGCATAAACATAAATTTTGCAGTTTAAATACTTGAAAATACCATTTTGTATGTTTTTGCAAGCTGAAAACAGCTATTTTTTCTTGATTTTGCAAACATAAGCCATTACGCACGACATATACATGAATATGACAGTTTAAATACTTGAAAACGGTGTTTTGTATGCTTTTGAATGCTTAAATCAGCAGTTTTATCTTGATTTCACCAACATTAGCCATTATACACGCCAGAAACATGAATATGACAGTTTGAATACTTGAAAACAGCATTTTGTATGTTTTTGCAACCTGAAAACATATATTTTATCTTAATTTTGCAAACATAAGCCATTACGCACGACATATACATGAATATGACAGTTTTAATACTTGAAAACGGTGTTTTGTATGCTTTTGAATGCTTTAGTCAGCAGTTTTATCTTGATTTCACCAACATTAGCCATTATACACAACAGAAACATAAATATGACAGTTTGAATACTTGAAAACAGCATTTTGTATGTTTTTGCAACCTGAAAACATCTATTTTATCTTGATTTTGCAAACATAAGTCATTACACACAATATATACATGAATATGACAGATTAAATACTTGAAAACGTTGTTTTGTATGCTTTTGCATGGTTAAAACAGCAATTTTATCTTGATTTCTCCAACATTAGCCATTATACACGACAGAAACATGAATATGACAGTTTAAATACTTGAAAACAGCATTTCGTAGGTTTTTGCAAGCTGAGAACAGCTATTTTATCTTGATTTTTTAAACATAAGCCATTACACACGACATATACATGAATATGACAGTTTAAATACTTGAAAACGGTGTTTTGTAAGCTTTTAAATGCTTAAAACAGCAGTTTTATCTTGATTTCACCAACATTAGCCATTATGCACGACAGAAACATGAATATGACAGTTTAAATACTTGAAAACAGCATTTTGTATGTTTTTGCAAGCTAAAAACAGCTATTTTATCTTGATTTCACAAACATTAACCATTATACACGACAGAAACATGAATATGACAGTTTAAATACTCGAAAACAGCATTTTGTATGTTTTTGCAAGCTGAGAACAGCTATTTTATCTTGATTTTGCAAACATAAGCCATTACACACGACATATACCTAAATATGACAGTTTAAATACTTGAAATCGGTGTTTTGTACGCTTTTGAATGCTTAAAACAGCAGTTTTATCTTGATTTCACCAACATTAGCCAATATGCACGACAGAAACATGAATATGACAGTTTAAATACGTGAAAACAGCATTTTGTATGTTTTTGCAAGCTGAAAACAGCTATTTTATCTTGATTTCACCAACATTAGCCATTATACACGACGGAAACATAAATATTACAGTTTAAATACTTGAAAACAGAATTTTGTATGTTTTTGCATGCTAAAAACAGTTATTTTATCTTGATTTTGCAAACATAAGCCATTACACATGACATATACATGAATATGACAGTTTAAATACTTAAAAACGGTGTTTTGTATGCTTTTGAATGCTTAAAACAGCAGTTTTATGTTGATTTCACCAACATTAGCCATTATACACGACAAAAACATGAATATGACAGATTAAATACTTGAAAGCAGCGTTTTGTATGTTTTTGCAAGCTGGAAGCAGCTATTTTATCTTAATTTTATCTTGATTTCACCAACATTAGCCATTATACACGACAGAAACATGAATATGACAGTTTAAATACTTGAAAACAGCATTTTGTATGTTTTTTCAAGCTGAAAACAGCTATTTTATATTGATTTTGCAAACATAAGCCATTACACACGACATATACAAGAATATGACAGTTTAAATTCTTGAAATAAGCATTTTGTATGTTTTTGCAATCTGAAAACAGCTATTCTATCTTGATTTTGCATACATAATCCATTACACACGACATATACATGAATATGACAGTTTAAATACTTGAAAACGGTGTTCTGTATGCTTTTGAATGCTTAAAACAGCAGTTTTATCTTGATTTCACCAACATTAGCCATTATACACGACAGAAACATGAATATGACAGTTTAAATACTTGAAAACAGCATTTTGTATGTTTTTGCAACATGAAAACAGCTATTTTATCTTGATTTCACCAATAATATCCATTATACACGACAGAAACATGAATATTACAGTTTAAATACTTGAAAACAGTGTTTTGTATGCTTTTGCATGCTTAAAACTGCAATTTTATCTTGATTTCACCAACATTAGCCATTATATACGACAGAAACATGAATATGACTGTGTAAATACTTGAAAACAGCATTTTGTATGTTTTTGCAAGCTGAAAATAGCTGTTTCATCTAGATTTTGCAAACATAAGCCATTACACACGACATATACATGAATATGACAGTTTAAATACTTAAAAACGGTGTTTTGTATGCTTTTGCATGCTTAAAACAGTAATTTTATCTTAATTTCACCAACATTAGCCATTATACACGACAGAAACATGAATATGACAGTTTAAATACTTGAAAACGGTGTTTTGTATGCTTTTGCATGCTTAAAACAGCAATTTTATATTGATTTCACCAACGTTAACCATTATACACGACAGAAACATGAATATGACTGTTTAAATACTTGAAAACAGCATTTTGTATGTTTTTGCAAGCTGAAAACAGCTATTTTAACTTTATTTCACCAATATTATCCATTATACACGACAGAAACATAAATATGACAGTTTAAATACTTGAAAACAGCATGTTGTATGTTTTTGCAAGCTGAGAACAGCTATTTTATCTTGATTTTGCAAACATAAGCCATTACACACGACATATACATGAATATGACAGTTTAAATGCTTCAAAACTGTGTTTTGTATGCTTTTGCATGCTTAAAACAGCAATTTTATCTTGATTTCACCAACATTAGCCATTATACACGACAGAAACATGAGTATTACAGTTTAAATACTTGAAAACAGCATTTTTTATGTTTTTGCAAGCTGAAAACAGCTGTTTTGTCTTGATTTTGCAAACATAAGCCATTACACACGACATATACATGAATATGACTGTTTAAATACTTGAAAACAGCAATTTGTATGTTTTTGCAAGCTGAAAACAATAATTTTATCTTGATTTTGCAAACATAAGCCATTACACACGACATATACATGAATATGACAGTTTAAATACTTGAAAACGGTGTTTTGTATGCTTTTGAATGCTTAAATCAGCAGTTTTATCTTGATTTCACCAACATTAGCCATTATACACGACAGAAACATGAATATGACAGTTTAATTTCTTGAATTAAGCATTTTGTATGTTTTTGCAAACTGAAAAGAGCTATTTTATCTTCATTTTGCAAACATAAGTCATTACACACGATATATACATGAATATGACAGATTAAATACTTGAAAACGTTGTTTTGTATGCTTTTGCATGGTTAAAACAGCAATTTTATTTTGATTTCTCCAACATTAGCCATTATACACGACAGAAACATGAATATGACAGTTTAAATACTTAAAAACAGCATTTCGTAGGTTCTTGCAAGCTGAGAACAGCTATTTTATCTTGATTTTTTAAACATAAGCCATTACACACGACATATACATGAATATGACAGTTTAAATACTTGAAAACGGTGTTTCGTATGACAGTTTAAATACATGAAAACAGCATGTTGTATGTTTTTGCAAGCTGAGAACAGCTATTTTATCTTGATTTTGCAAACATAAGCCATTACACACGACACATAAATGAATATGACAATTTAAATGCTTCAAAACTGTGTTTTGTATGCTTTTGCATGCTTAAAACAGCAATTTTATCTTGATTTCACCAACATTAGCCATTATATACGACAGAAACATGAATAATAATAATAATAATAATAATAATAATTATTTGTTTGGATAAAATAATTCCATACAAAAGGATTGGTAAATACAGTGCAATATAGTACATTGGTTTGGATTAGCAAAATTATTTTATACATTTAAAACAAAAGCTCTTAATTTCAATGCAGTTTTAAAATAATTAAAAATATCTAGCATTTTCTCCTTGGACGGCTCAGCAAATAAATTAAAGTTGGAATTCTCGGGATTTCTATGAGAAATATATTTGTGGATGTATTTGCTTCTAACAGGGTTATAGATGGGACAGCTAAATAGGAAATGATTAAGTGAGTTTTCTTCATAAAGATTGCAAATATTGCAGATCTCATCTTCCTTGAATTTATGACAAAAACCATCCTGAAAAAGATGAAACGTTTTCATATTAGCAGTTCTGAGTTGTCCAAACAGTTTTAGGATGTTGAAAGGAATTTCTAAGGATAGGTAGGTTTGACTGTGTATGTAGGTAGGATAATTAGGGTTGTAGGAGGAGCATATGATTCTTCTAGTGTCGGCTTCGTAAAGCAGCTCATTGTATGACATTACTATATTGCTAATTTCTTCTTTCAGCGTCACGCAACTCTGCTTTTCCCATACCCAAGTGAAGTTTGCTTTTGTAAGTAGGGTTTGTAACATTCTCGTCCAGTTATATTTATTTTGTTTTTCACTTGATATTTTTGTTGTTGGTTTTTCGTTCAAGGATAGTAGTTTCTCGTAGCAGATCTTGACATATCTATCCTCTGGCATAACTAAGATGTTATACCAAAATTTAAGAGTTTTTTCTGCAATTAGAACTTCCAGATTTCTGATTCCAGTTTCCCTTCTTATTATATAATTTGGAGTAGTTTTTTGCCAACCATACATTGTTTTATAAAAATGCGTTAGTCCTTTTTCGATGCTTTCGCATTGAGATAGACCCCATACCTCGGCTCCATATAGTAGTGTAGGAATCAGTACAGTGTTGTATAGTTTGACATTAGTATGCCAGCAGTGCATTTTTGCTTTGAGCATAGTATTTTTTATGGCTCCAGTAGTTCTTCTTCCTACGCTTAATCTACTATGAGTATTTTCGTTAAATAGTCCAGATGTTGTGAATGTTACTCCAAGGTAAGTATATTTGCCTATAAATTTAATCTCTCTGTTTTGACAAAGATGTTTCATATGGCGTGCTGGTGGTCTTCCGATATGGAAGTGAACAATGTTAGTTTTGTCTGAATTTACTGTAAGCTGGTGTGAGTTACAAAATTCTGTTAAAGCGTCCAGTTTTCTTTGAATATCTGGCTGGGAGTAAGCAAATATCACTATATCGTCCGCATACTGTAACGAGAGGGTGTCGGTTTTGTTGTTTATGAAGTATCCTTGCAGATTTTTTTGCCTAATGAAGTTTTCCAAGTCGGAGATATACAACGCAAACAATAAAGGGCTAGTGCATTCTCCTTGTAACACTCCTTTGGTAATTTTTATTTCTTCTGACATTTCATTATTCACATTGACCCGTAATGTTGCATTGTCATATATATTTTTCAGTAGTCTAGTAATCTTGGCACTCATACCCAGTTGATAGATTTTGTTCCACAGGATGGTATGTGGTACGCAGTCGAAAGCCTTTTGGAAGTCAATGAAAATGGCGTAAACTCCAAGATTATTGGTTAAGAATGCGGACTGGATAATCGAATTTATGACATATATGTTGTCTATACAAGATCTTCGTCTCCGAAACCCTGCTTGTGCTTCCGGTAAAATGTTTTTGCTTTCAACCCACGTTTGCATTCTATTGTTCAATATAAAAGTGAACACCTTTGTGATAGAGTTAATTAAGGCAATACCTCTGTAGTTATTTGGGTTTGTTAGTTCTCCTTTTTTGTGTAAAAGTTTTAATTTGATTGTTTTTAACTCTTGAGGTAAGTCTTCTTCCATAAGGAAATTATTTAATAGTTTTCTGAGATATGCTATCCAGAGAGAGGGTAAATTTTGCAGTTGCTCGTAGATTATTCCATCTGTTCCTGGAGCTTTGTTTGCTTTAAGTTTTTGGAGAGCAATATTAATTTCGTTTAATGTTATTTCGTCGTCTAGGTATGGGTGGTGAACATCGAAGAATATTAATTCGTTGTTTATTGTGCTATTAGTGTACCAGCTTTGAAAATACTTAACCCAGGTGTTCATCTTAATTGGGTTTGAAGCGTGGGTTCTTGATTGCATTGAGTTGATCGTATCCCAGAATTGCTTTTGATCTGCAACGTTTTCTAATTTTTTTTTTAATATCTGATATGTGTTTCATTTTTTCATCAGCTATGCAGCGCTTGTATTGTTTCTTAGATTGTAAATATATATTAAGTTTGTCTTCTGCAAAACCATGCTTCTTACAGTTCCTTAAGCTCCTTCTAGTTTCTTTTTTACGTTCTTTGCAAGCTTCGCTGAACCATTGTTTTTTCTTAAATTTCTTTGTTGGATTATGATATATTTTGATTTTATTTACAATGTCAATTTTATTAGAGACATTTTCAATTTCAATTTTAATATAATTGTATAGTTTTGTAGAGTTAAGAGTAGAACAGTCCTCTATTTTATTTTGAAATTCTTGTTTGTATATATCAGTTTTTACAGCATCCCATTTAGTTTTTATTAAATCTGTTGCGGTATTATTTTGTGTCTTGCATTTCTCATTATACAAATTTACTATTTTTATTGAGCATATCATGTGATCGGATACAAATACTTCATCAATGATAGTAAAGTCGGTTATAAACTGCAGTGCGCTAAAGTCGGTCCACACAAGATCTATCGTACTTTTGCCCGTCGCTCCCAAATATGTATAGTTTGCTGGACTGTCGCTCTGTGACCTTCCATTAAGGACTAAAAAATTTACTTCCTCAAAAATCTCTAATAAGTTTCTACCTTTTTTGTTTATAATTGTATCATACGCAGTTCTAGTCGCATTCCAGTTATTGTTACTGGCAAAACCCTCGTTAATTTGGTTTAATTCTCCAATTCGTGCATTGTAGTCGCCAGCTAATATGTATGAGTGATTTGGGTAATGATTTATTATGTTTTGTAAATTTTCCGAGAAGAGTTCAAGCAATACAGCATAGTCGAAAGAGTGAGAAAAATAAGTTACACCAAGAATAAAATTTTGTACCTCGTTTTTAAAGTTAAGAAACACCCAGTGCAATTCTTTTTCTATCACTGCGACATTTTTAGCGGAAATTAATGAAAAAATTATAATACCTCCGATTGCCCTGCCGGTGCTTGCTTCTTTAGTTGCTTTCTGCTCATATCTGTTATAATCTTTCAGGAATGGTGGATTTTCTTTTAATTCAATATTTTTCCATGTTTCAGTGATACATATTATTTCATGTTTTAGTAGAAGATTTTCTTCGTGGCTATTCAAATTATATATATTGTTGAAACCTTGGATATTCCAGAATAGAATATTCTTCTCATTTTCTTCTGTACTGATTACTTGCCCTCTTAGTTTTTTGACGATGATTGCGATCTTAGTCTAGTTTGTATGTGTTTGTCCAGTGGCCCTGCTTTAGGCTGACTTGTTTTATTTATTCTTTTTGGTTGTACCTTCGGTGTTTCTTTGGCTTTTGGCTCTCCATGTTCCCATATAGAGTTATTAATCTGTTTTATCTAGATTTTGCAAACATAAGCCATAACACACGACATATACATGAATATGATAGTTTAAATACTTGAAAACCGTGTTTTGTATGGTTTTTCATGCTTAAAACAGCAGTTTTATCTTGATTTCACCAACATTAGCCATTATACACGACAGAAACATGAATATGGCAGTTTAAATACTTGAAAACAGCATTTTGTATGTTTTTGCAACCTGAAAACATCTATTTTATCTTGATTTTGCAAACATAAGCCATTACACACGACATGTACATGAATATGACAGTATAAATACTTGAAAACGGTGTTTTGTATGCTTTTGAATAATTAAAACAGCAGTTTTATCTTGATTTTACCAACTTTAGCCATTATACACGACAGAAACATGAATATGACAGTTTAAATACTTGAAAACAGCATTTTGTATGTTTTTGCATGCTGAAAACAGTTATTTTATCTTGATTTTGTAAACATAAGCCATTACACACGACATATACATGAATATGACAGTTTAAATACTTGAAAACGGTGTTTTGTATGCTTTTGAAAGCTTAAAACAGCAATTTTATATTGATTTCACCAACGTTAGCCATTATACACGACAGAAACATGAATATGACAGTTTAAATACTTGAAAACAGCATTTTGTATGTTTTTGCAAGCTGAAAACAGGTATTTTATCTTGATTTTTCAAACATAAGCCATTACACACGACATATACATGAATATGACAATTTAAATACTTGAAAACGGTGTTTTGTATGCTTTTGCATGCTTAAAACAGCAATTTTATATTGATTTCACCAACGTTAGCCATTATACACGACAGAAACATGAATATGACAGTTTAAATACTTGAAAACAGCATTTTGTATGTTTTTGCAAGCTGAAAACAGCTATTTTATCTTGATTTCACCAATATTATCCATTATACACGACAGAAACATAAATATGACAGTTCAAATACTTGAAAACAGCATTTTGTATGTTTTTGCAAGCTGAAAACAGGTATTTTATCTTGATTTTTCAAACATAAGCCATTACACACGACATATACATGAATATGACAATTTAAATACTTGAAAACGGTGTTTTGTATGCTTTTGCATGCTTAAAACAGCAATTTTATATTGATTTCACCAACGTTAGCCATTATACACGTCAGAAACATGAATATGACTGTTTAAATACTTGAAAACAGCATTTTGTATGTTTTTGCAAGCTGAAAACAGTTGTTTTATCTAGATTTTGCAAACATAAGCCATTACACACGACATATACATGAATATGACAGTTTAAATACTTGAAAACGGTGTTTTGTATGCTTTTGCATGCTTAAAGCAGCAATTTTATCTTGATTTCACCAACATTATCCATTATACACGACAGAAACATAAATATGACAGTTTAAATACTTGAAAACAGCATTTTGTATGTTTTTGCAAGCTGAAAACAGCTATTTTATCTTGATTTTGCAAACATAAGCCATTACACACGACATATACATAAATATGACAGTTTAAATACTTGAAATCGGTGTTTTGTACGCTTTTGAATGCTTAAAACAGCAGTTTTATCTTGATTTCACCAACATTATCAATTATACACGACAGAAACATGAATATGACAGTTAAAATACTTGAAAACGATGTTTTGTATGCTTTTGCATGGTTAAAACAGCAATTTTATCTTGATTTCACCAATATTAGCAATTATACACGACAGAAACATGAATATTATAGTTTAAATACTTAAAAATAGCATTTTGTATGTTTTTGCATGCTGAAAACAGCTATTTTATCTTGATTTTACCTACATTAGCCATTATACACGACAGAAACATGAATATGACAGTTTATATACTTGAAAACAGCATTTTGTATGTTTTTGCAATCTGAAAACAGCTATTTTATCTTGATTTTGCAAACATAAGCCATTACACACGACATATACATGAATATGACAATTTAAATACTTGAAAACGGTGTTTTGTATGCTTTTGCATACTTAAAACTGCAATTTTATATTGATTTCACCAACATTATCCATTATACACGACAGAAACATAAATATGACAGTTTAAATACTTGAAAACAGCATTTTGTATGTTTTTGCAAGCTGAGAACAGCTATTTTATCTTGATTTTGCAAACATAAGCCAATACACACGCCATATACAAGAATATGACAGTTTAAATACTTGAAATGGTGTTTTTTATGCTTTTGAATGCTTAAAACAGCAGTTTTATCTTGATTTCACCAACATTAGCCATTATACACGACAGAAACATAAATATGACAGTTTAAATATTTGAAAACAGCATTTTGTATGGTTTGCAAGCTGAAAGCAGCTATTTTATCTTGATTTTGCAAACATAATCCATTACACACGCCATATACAAGAATATGACAGTTTAAATACTTGAAATGGTGTTTTTTATGCTTTTGAATGCTTAAAACAGCAGTTTTATCTTGATTTCACCAACATTAGCCATTATACACGACAGAAACATAAATATGACAGTTTAAATATTTGAAAACAGCATTTTGTATGGTTTGCAAGCTGAAAGCAGCTATTTTATCTTGATTTTGCAAACATAATCCATTACACACGACATATACATAAATATGACAGTTTAAGTACTTGAAATCGGTGTTTTGTATGCTTTTGCATGCTTAAAACAGCAATTTTATCTTGATTTCACCAACATTAGCCATTATGCACGACAGAAACATGAATATTACAGTTTAAATACTTGAAAACGGTGTTTTGTATGCTTTTGCATGCTTAACGTCGCGGGCTAGGTATGTTATTTTGATTCTAAACCGATAGATGGCAGCCTAGTAGAAAAGTGCATCAATATGCTTGTGTTAGTGCAGACTAATCAGAACAGTGAGGGGTGTAACCACTAGCGCGCGATTTCAGATTTCAGGTAACCGTTACTGACTGTGACTGTGAGTCCGCACTGCATTTTATTTGCGCTGCTATCTCGTCAAAGCATAGCGTGAAGGAACGATTCGATAATAGTCGGACATAAATAGCGTATATCATATAAAATAATTAATTCGAAACAAACACGTACGTAAACATATAAAATGGAAAAATAATTGTAATTCAAACATTTATTTCTTATAAAAAATTTATTTATCCTCGCTAATGTTAAAAAAATCTAATTACATTTATTTGGAATTTTTGCCAGAAAAAAATTCAAGGGGTTCTCTACATTTAAAGCCCTTCTGAATTCTTCTCAAAACTATTTCTGGTAGCACGCACTTCTTATAAAAATTAATAAGTCGGTCTCTCATGTGCTCTTCCCAAAACAAATCCTTTTTGTTTATATTCAAAATAAAAACAGGTGTTTCTGTGTTAATGAAAACGATGAAATAACATATATCTCTTTTACAAATGTGCAGCTGGCCTTGTATCTGGAAGGAAATTAGTATATTACAAGAAAATAATGTTAATGTAATATTATATCTCTTACTTGATAATTATAATTATGTTTCAATTTCAATGTCATTTCACCGTTTTTTAATTCCATACAAAAATTTGTATCTTTACAGGCTTCTTTTAACGAAATTTTCTTTTCGTTTAGTGAACCTAAACACTTCACTTCAATAATAGCATTTTCATTCAGTACTAGACCTAATGTGGTAAAATAAAATATAAATAATTATTTGTTACATTTAGAATAAATTTATATATACATATACTGATGTCTACTTTAGTGTAATACAGGAAATGCAATATTAAATTATAAATTTAGTGTTAGTTCATCTCAAAATACTTTTCGAACAAACGTATAATAGAAAAGTAAAGTTGACACCTGGTATTATTGGTATTACATAACATTTACCATCGGGAATTGCTGCTAAATATCCATTTTCTTCATCAATAAATAAACCCGAAGGAACAACTTTCTTATTAGTTTGATTTTCAAACATACGAATAGCTATGTATTCGTTATCCAAACCGTATTTCATGTATTTAGTTGTTATGCTATTTTTATATAAACAATCTCGTACCAAAACGTGGCAAGATGTTGAAGATCGTCTTTTACAAACGCGGCCAAACATTGACGCTGTTAGTCTGTTAGCTCGTTCAGTATCGTATACCAAATTACCGTGCTGTCCCACTGATTGCCTTTCGATAATTTTTATTTGATCGCTATTTACCTACAATTTTGTCACAATTGATATTAATATTATATAATTCGTAATTAATATATTTAGTCTTACTTTGTACTTTAATATTTCCTCATTGCACAATCTACTTAATTCATTCTCGTCTATAAAATCATCAGCATTTGGACCGTAATCTGAATCTAGTAGAGTTGTAGCTTTAGAAGTACGTTCTGGATTGTCAAACAATCTTTTTCGACTTTTCCCCGATGGTTTATTTTCAGACATAGATTTTTTAAAATATTTACCTGGACTTTTTTCATGTCTGTTTTTCCATGAACTGTATTGCCACATATTGCCTGATTGGTATTTCAACCCTGTCAAAACGCACCTTCTTTGAAAATTTCCCCTCTGCGTTAAATTGAGTCGTTTTCCACAATTATATTTTGCCAGGTAACTCATAAATAATTCGGCCCGGTTATTCGTTTCATTAGATATAAGTCTATCTGCTTTTTTAATTATTAAATTTATTACTGCCATTATTTGTAACAAAACTCCATCTGTTTCTAGTATTTGAATGATTACATTATTGTTATTAGTTTTTTCATGCCGACAGTAGTATTCACGACAGTTTTCATGGTTACCAAAGACATGTTTGGGACCATTTTCTAAATCTAATTTTAATAATTCAGTGGACCCATGTTCATTTTCACTATTATATTTTATAGCACCGCGCGCGGCTCTTTTCAGTCTCTGTATTTCGGATTTTAAAATACTCCGACTTTTTAAAGGTATTCCTGTGTTACTTACGATCTATAAATAAATATTATATATTATATACGCAAAGCCTTTAACTGTAACTGTAAGAAGAATAAACAAACCTTGTATAATGCAGCACTATAGTTCTTAATTACGTGGTTCGCGCATTCCATTTTTAAAACTCTGTTCCCGTAGGGAACTTTCTCCTTGATTCGAGCGTATACACTGGAATCTCCATCAGCAATGAACCTGATGTACTGTAGTTTATGCATATTTTCACTTTCCATAAATCCCTGGACAATAATATCGGCCTCCATAGCTGATGAAGCACTCTCCCAATTTTTATAACAAAAATGCTCCTTTTGGGTAACATTATTTCTTTCGGCAATAGAGCATACACTACAATATTTGTTCCGAACACCCATATACAGTACCTTTTTGGTTTGCTTGCCTATTATGCAAGCCTATAAAACATATTACGTACTATTTAAAAAAAAAATCAATTATATTTTATTGATGCTTACTACACCAGACGATGCGTTATAGTTATGGCCGTATGACTTTTTGCACCAACCTCCATCAAGGTATACCGTGATTTGACCTAAACCATTTACCATGTTCTTATCCTTTTCCGCGATTTCATATTCCTCTTTTCCTAGTGGGTAACGGAAAAATAAAATAAATACTTAATTATTTCTGTTTAAGAAATAAATATAATTATACCTGCTTTCAAAATTTCTGTTGTCAATTTATTTTGCCAATAGTCGCCTAAATCTTTTTCACTTTTTTCGAATGTCGTATGCGACATCATTGGTATATCCATCGTGTTCAGCAAAATTTTTGTATTTGTAAATGTACTTCCGGATGTGTAAGTACCCCATACAACACCTTCGTGTACAACAGAAATTTTTCGTGTCGGATCTTCGGTAGGTTTTTTAATAACTTTATTGCACGACGTACATTTAAAATATATGTAACTGTTTAAACCTTGTCGTATTTCTTTATGTACATACAATCGACCACTTGTACAAATTTTATCATGAGCTTTTTGAAGTTCAAGAGCCCAATTTAAAACATATCCCAGTTCAACGATTCTGTTACCACTTATAACAGATCTGCTATCAAATTTTGTGGTAGATTTATCTGCTTCGAATTCTAATTTATGGTTCTCAATTTCTCGTAAGTCATCATCGGAAATCAAACTAATATTGCTATAAGAATAATAATAATAATAAAAATAATATATATGTATATATATCGGTATATCAGGCTTACGATAATTCGTTTTCTGTTTCTGTCTCTTCATTGTTGGAATTATTACAGAATAGTACGCTTGTGCTTTGGGTACATCTATACAAAAATAAATAAATTGTGATAATTACAAGTATCTCTATAACTTATCAATAAGATATTCGCCAGTGTGAACAGCCGCCCTGGTGCATATTCACCCCCCCCCCACCCCCATGTACAAAAACAAATTTTGCGTAATTTTTTTATTATTAATTACATCATAAAAAATAGACAATCAGCATAAAATTAAACAAATAATAATATAAAACAAAGTCTGCGCTATTCCATTTGAAAATAAGAAAGAGTAACATATCAGTCTGTCAAATACATTCTAGTGACACACCAATTGTTTGCTCTGGGGTAGTTAATTAAAATTAGACTTAATTAGAGATTTACCGTTAAATTATTTAAACATAAACATCATATTAAACACGATATGATAGCGAATCGCGGTAATACGGTGCTTTATTTACCGCCCTGCCACTGCGAACTCGATCCAATTAAATTAAAATAGGCTCAAGTGAAGGGTTAAATAGCGCGAAATACCATTATTTTTAAATTGGATAATGTAATAAAATATATAAAGAGATCACTTTAAAAAATTCTATCTCTGTGTATGTTACAATCCAAAAGGGATTATCGGAATGTTTATAGCGATGTTTCTATTCTTGGAAAAATAAGTTTTGTTCTAGGTGTAAAGTATTAGAATTACATTGCAATAATCAACTCAAATGTGTATGTATTATATAAATTCAACAATTACAATGCGCGCAGCGCAGACTTCTGTCACGTGTGAGGTCTTATTGTTGAGAGTGAAATTCACTACCTGCTATTTCAGAGAAATAATGTCCAAGGTCACGAGTTTATAATAAATATTTTCAATTATAATTTGCCTCCCTGGTGGAGTGCACCCTTGCACCCCTTGGTTGGCACAGCCCTTGGCCCTGACTGAATATCTACAATTATTACTCACGCAATTTCTATTTTTTCTTCCGCTAATGATGGATTATTATTTTGTTTTTCCAAAGACAAAGACAAACTTTTCCGAGCTTCATTTCTGAAATGAGTTGCAGTTACAGTATTTTGATAAAAATATACATACTTGTTTTTTACCTCTTTAAATTAACTTTCTTTGCTGTTTTTGCTCTTTTAGTTCGTTTCTTTTTACCAAATTGAAAACCCATTTTGAAATAAATGAAATTTAAATCCACGCAAAAGGCTGAATAATAGACTGCAGACTATTTCACTACTTCAAATTTTTCGCGCAATTCTACGTAAACTGAGAAATAAGTTAAGCTCCGCCCAATCCCCCCTTGTGTTGCGTTATGACAGCTCAAATTTCATGCGGCACATGGTGGCGAAAGCGTAAACTAAATTTGCATGTAAGTAACATAGGACGAATACTTCAGAGCACCCAGACGCTGTATTTTTCATTAAAAAAAAAAACTAAAAAATGTGTGTGATTCTTGAGCAAAAGTTCTGTATAGTGATAATAATAATAATTTTATATACTACCTGTCAATCTATTTAAAAAATATTTTGAAAAATACAGATTTGGCATTGTTTCAAATGTTGGCTATTTTTTTAGAAATAAAAGAAATTTTGCGACTTCTATACATCTAGCTATATTCAGCATTTTCTTGTGATTCAAATGAAGTTAACTTCTTAGCATAATACAACTTCATACATGACTTGGGTGCATTTCTATAGAAAATAATCATTTCAAATTTTAATGATTTTAACATTTTTTTTATTCACCCGAATAATATTATATATGATTTTTAAAAATATATTTTGGAAATCATTAATCTCACTTCATGTATTCTTATCATTTTTATTTTAATATGTGTTCACAGTTCTGAGGAAAAAAATTGAGAACATAGTGCTAAATCGCACTTTTGCCTGGCGCGCGGCCTTAAAACAGCAATTTTATCTTGATTTCACTAACATTAGCCATTATATATTTCTAAATGATAAATTTTAATTAAGTATTACATATTCCTACAGTTCTTTCATAAATTTTCATAAATTTTAAAGTTTATGTCAACACATTTTGTATGTTGTTTTGTGTTTTTTTATATTTTATTTGACTTTTTCAATATCAATGTATTTTGGTCACGAAATAAAATATATATTATATTATTATTATATTATACGACAGAAACATGAATATGACTGTTTAAATACTTGAAAACAGCATTTTGTAGGTTTTTGCAAGCTGAAAACAGTTGTTTTATCTAGATTTTGCAAACATAAGCCATTACACACGACATACACATGAATATGACAGTTTTAATACTTAAAAACGGTGTTTTGTATGCTCTTAGATGCTTAAAACAGCAATTTTATTTAGATTTCACCAACAATAGCCATTATACACGACAGAAACATGAATATGACAGTTTAAATACATGAAAACAGCATTTTGTATGTTTTTGCAACCTGAAAACATCTAATTTATCTTGATTTTGCAAACATAAGCCATTACACACGACATATACATGAATATGACAGTATAAATACTTGAAAACGGTGTTTTGTATGCTTTTGAATGCTTAATACAGCAGTTTTATCTTGATTTTACAAACATTAGCCATTATACACGACAGAAACATGAATATGACAGTTTAAATACTTGTTAACAGCATTTTGTATGTTTTTGCAAGCTGAAAACAGCTGTTTTATCTTGATTTTGCAAACATAAGCCATTACACACGACATATACATGAATATGACAGTTTAAATACTTCAAAACTGTATTTTGTATGCTTTTGCATGCTTAAAACAGCAATTTTATCTTGATTTTACCAACATTAGCCATTATACAGGACAGAAACATGAATATTACAGTTTAAATACTTGAAAACAGCATTTTTTATGTTTTTGCAAGCTGAAAACAGCGGTTTTGTCTTGATTTTGCAAACATAAGCCATTACACACGACATATATATGAATATGACTGTTTAAATACTTGAAAACAGCATTTTGTATGTTTTTGCAAGCTGAAAACATCTATTTTATCTTGATTTTGCAAACATAAACCATTACACACGACATATACATGAATATGATAGTTTAAATACTTGAAAACCGTGTTTTGTATGGTTTTACATGCTTAAAACAGCAATTTTATCTTGATTTAACCAATATTAGCCATTTTACACGACAGAAACATGAATATTACAGTTTAAATACTTGAAAACGGTGTTTTGTATGCTTTTGCATGCTTAAAACAGCAATTTTATCTTGATTTCACCAACATTAGCCATTATATACGACAGAAACATGAATATGACTGTTTAAATACTTGAAAACAGCATTTTGTATGTTTTTGCAAGCTGAAAACAGCTGTTTTATATAGATTTTGCAAACATAAGCCATAACACACGACATATACATGAATATGATAGTTTAAATACTTGAAAACCGTGTTTTGTATGGTTTTTCATGCTTAAAACAGCAATTTTATCTTGATTTCACCAACATTATACATTATACACGACAGAAACAACAATATGACAGTTTAAATACTTGAAAACAGCATTTTGTATGTTTTTGCAAGCTGAAAACAGCTATTTTATCTTGATTTTGCAAAGATAAGCCATTACACACGTCATATACATGAATATGACATAAATAGATGGGTTGTTTCTCGACTGGAAGTTGAATGAATAAAAACCAGATGTTGGAGAAGCAGTCAATTTAATAAAATCCAATAAATACACCAACGTTTCGACTGCTAATCAGTCTTCATCAGGGTGATAATTGGTTATTTAAAAAATAAAGAATATCATGTAAAAAATTATTTTACAGAAATCTGTCGTCAAAAAAGGATAAAATACACACTCAAACATGTTACTTAACAGTCATCAACTAACTAACTAACTAACAGTTAGTTGATGACTGTTAAGTAACATGTTTGAGTGTGTATTTTATCCTTTTTTGACGACAGATTTCTGTAAAATAATTTTTTACATGATATTCTTTATTTTTTAAATAACCAATTATCACCCTGATGAAGACTGATTAGCAGTAGAAACGTTGGTGTATTTATTGGATTTTATTAAATTGACTGCTTCTCCAACATCTGGTTTTTATTCATGAATATGACAGTTTAAGTACTTGAAAACGGTGTTTTGTATGCTTTTAAATGCTTGAAACAGCAGTTTTATCTTGATTTTACCAACGTTAGTCATTATACACGGCAGAAACATGAATATGAGAGTTTAAATACTTGAAAACAGCATTTTGTATGTTTTTGCAAGCTGAAAACAGCTATTTTATCTTGATTTTGCAAACATAAGCCATTACACACGACATTTACATGAATATGACAGTTTAAACACTTGAAAACGGTGTTTTGTATGCTTTTGAATTTTTAAAACAGCAGTTTTATCTTGATTTCACCAACATAAGCCATTATACACGACAGAAACATAAATATGACAGTTTATATACTTGAAAGCAGCATTTTGTATGTTTTTGCAAGCTGAAAACATATATTTTGTCTTGATTTTGCAAACATAAGCCATTACACACGACATATGCATGAATATGACAGTTTAAATACTTGAAAACAGCATTTTGTATGTTTTTGCAAGCTGAAAACAGCTGTTTTATCTTGATTTTGCAAACATAAGCCATTACACACGACATATACATGAATATGACAGTTTAAATTCTTGAATTAAGCATTTTGTATGTTTTTGCAAACTGAAAACAGCTATTTTATCTTGATTTTGCAAACATAAGTCATTACACACGACATATACATGAATATGACAGATTAAATATTTGAAAACGGGGTTTTGTATGCTTTTGCATGGTTAAAACAGCAATTTTATCTTGATTTCTCCAACATTAGCCATTATACACGACAGAAACATGAATATGACAGTTTAAATACTTGAAAACAGCATTTCGTAGGTTTTTGCAAGCTGAGAACAGCTATTTTATCTTGATTTTGCAAACATAAGCCATTACACACGACATATACATGAATATGACAGTTTCAATACTTGAAAACGGTGTTTCGTATGCTTTTAAATGCTTAAAACAGCAGTTTTATCTTGATTTCACCAACATTAACCATTATACACGACAGAAACATGAATATGACAGTTTAAATACTTGAAAACAGCATTTTGTATTCTTCTGCAAGCTGAAAACAGCTATTTTATCTTGATTTTGCAAACATAAGCCATTACACACGACATATACATAAATATGACTGTTTAAATACTTGAAATCGGTGTTTTGTACGCTTTTGAATGCTTAAAACAACAGTTTTATCTTGATTTCACCAACATTGGCAATTTTATACGACAGAAACATGAATATGCCAGTTTAAATACTTGAAAACAGCATTTTGTATGTTTTTGCAAGCTGAAAACAGCGGTTTTGTCTTGATTTTGCAAACATAAGCCATTACACACGACATATATATGAATATGACTGTTTAAATACTTGAAAACAGCATTTTGTATGTTTTTGCAAGCTGAAAACATCTATTTTATCTTAATTTTGCAAACATAAGCCATTACACACGACATATACATGAATATGATAGTTTAAATACTTGAAAACCGTGTTTTGTATGGTTTTACATGCTTAAAACAGCAATTTTATCTTGATTTCACCAACATTATACATTATACACGACAGAAACATAAATATGACAGTTTAAATACTTGAAAACAGCATTTTGTATGTTTTTGCAAGCTGAAAACAGCTATTTTATCTTGATTTTGCAAAGATAAGCCATTACACACGTCATATACATGAATATGACATAAATAGATGGGTTGTTTCTCGACTGGAAGTTGAATGAATAAAAACCAGATGTTGGAGAAGCAGTCAATTTAATAAAATCCAATAAATACACCAACGTTTCGACTGCTAATCAGTCTTCATCAGGGTGATAATTGGTTATTTAAAAAATAAAGAATATCATGTAAAAAATTATTTTACAGAAATCTGTCGTCAACAAAGGATAAAATACACACTCAAACATGTTACTTAACAGTCATCAACTAACTAACTAACTAACAGTTATCCTTTTTTGACGACAGATTTCTGTAAAATAATTTTTTACATGATATTCTTTATTTTTTAAATAACCAATTATCACCCTGATGAAGACTGATTAGCAGTAGAAACGTTGGTGTATTTATTGGATTTTATTAAATTGACTGCTTCTCCAACATCTGGTTTTTATTCATGAATATGACAGTTTAAGTACTTGAAAACGGTATTTTGTATGCTTTTAAATGCTTGAAACAGCAGTTTTATCTTGATTTTACCAAAGTTAGTCATTATACACGGCAGAAACATGAATATGAGAGTTTAAATACTTGAAAACAGCATTTTGTATGTTTTTGCAAGCTGAAAACAGCTATTTTATCTTGATTTTGCAAACATAAGCCATTACACACGACATTTACATGAATATGACAGTTTAAACACTTGAAAACGGTGTTTTGTATGCTTTTGAATTCTTAAAACAGCAGTTTTATCTTGATTTCACCAACATTAGCCATTATACACGACAGAATCATAAATATGACAGTTTATATACTTAAAAGCAGCATTTTGTATGTTTTTGCAAGCTGAAAACATTTATTTTGTCTTCATTTTGCAAACATAAGCAATTACACACGACATATGCATGAATATGACAGTTTAAATACTTGAAAACAGCATTTTGTATGTTTTTGCAAGCTGAAAACAGCTGTTTTATCTTGATTTTGCAAACATAAGCCATTACACACGACATATACATGAATATGCCAGTTTAAATTCTTGAATTAAGCATTTTGTATGTTTTTGCAAACTGAAAACAGCTATTTTATCTTGATTTTGCAAACATAAGTCATTACACACGACATATACATGAATATGACAGATTAAATATTTGAAAACGGGGTTTTGTATGCTTTTGCATGGTTAAAACAGCATTTTTATCTTGATTTCTCCAACATTAGCCATTATACACGACAGAAACATGAATATGACAGTTTAAATACTTGAAAACAGCATTTCGTAGGTTTTTGCAAGCTGAGAACAGCTATTTTATCTTGATTTTGCAAACATAAGCCATTACACACGACATATACATGAATATGACAGTTTCAATACTTGAAAACGGTGTTTCGTATGCTTTTAAATGCTTAAAACAGCAGTTTTATCTTGATTTCACCAACATTAACCATTATACACGACAGAAACAAAAATATGACAGTTTAAATACTTGAAAACAGCATTTTGTATTCTTCTGCAAGCTGAAAACAGCTATTTTATCTTGATTTTGCAAACATAAGCCATTACACACGACATATACATAAATATGACTGTTTAAATACTTGAAATCGGTGTTTTGTACGCTTTTGAATGCTTAAAACAACAGTTTTATCTTGATTTCACCAACATTGGCCATTATATACGACAGAAACATGAATATGCCAGTTTAAATACTTGAAAACAGCATTTTGTATGTTTTTGTAAGCT
This sequence comes from Poecilus cupreus, assembly GCA_963942605.1. Classification (NCBI taxonomy): domain Eukaryota; kingdom Metazoa; phylum Arthropoda; class Insecta; order Coleoptera; family Carabidae; genus Poecilus; species Poecilus cupreus. The sequence continues at coordinate 3,971 of CAWWDY010001675.1, read as the reverse complement.
GAAAACAGCTGTTTTATCTTGATTTTGCAAACATAAGCCATTACACACGACATATACATGAATATGACAGTTTAAATACTTGAAAACGGTGTTTTTTATGCTTTTGCATGCTTAAAACAGCAATTTTATCTTGATTTCACCAACATTATCCATTATACACGAGAGAAACATAAATATGACAGTTTAAATACTTGAAAACAGCATTTTTTATGTTTTTGCAAGCTGAAAACAGCGGTTTTGTTTTGATTTTGCAAACATAAGCCATTACACACGACATATATATGAATATGACTGTTTAAATACTTGAAAACAGCATTTTGTATGTTTTTGCAAGCTGAAAACATCTATTTTATCTTGATTTTGCAAACATAAGCCATTACACACGACATATACATGAATATGATAGTTTAAATACTTGAAAACCGTGTTTTGTATGGTTTTACATGCTTAAAACAGCAATTTTATCTTGATTAAACCAATATTAGACATTTTACACGACAGAAACATGAATATTACAGTTTAAATACTTGAAAACAGCATTTTGTATGTTTTTGCAAGCTGAAAACAACTGTTTTATATAGATTTTGCAAACATAAGCCATAACACACGACATATACATGAATATGATAGTTTAAATACTTGAAAACCGTGTTTTGTATGGTTTTTCATGCTTAAAACAGCAATTTTATCTTGATTTCACCAACATTATACATTATACACGACAGAAACATAAATATGACAGTTTAAATACTTGAAAACAGCATTTTGTATGTTTTTGCAAGCTGAAAACAGCTATTTTATCTTGATTTTGCAAAGATAAGCCATTACACACGTCATATACATGAATATGACATAAATAGATGGGTTGTTTCTCGACTGGAAGTTGAATGAATAAAAACCAGATGTTGGAGAAGCAGTCAATTTAATAAAATCCAATAAATACACCAACGTTTCGACTGCTAATCAGTCTTCATCAGGGTGATAATTGGTTATTTAAAAAATAAAGAATATCATGTAAAAAATTATTTTACAGAAATCTGTCGTCAAAAAAGGATAAAATACACACTCAACACGGCAGAAACATGAATATGAGAGTTTAAATACTTGAAAACAGCATTTTGTATGTTTTTGCAAGCTGAAAACAGCTATTTTATCTTGATTTTGCAAACATAAGCCATTACACACGACATTTACATGAATATGACAGTTTAAAACACTTGAAAACGGTGTTTTGTATGCTTTTGAATTCTTAAAACAGCAGTTTTATTTTGATTTCACCAACATTAGCCATTATACACGACAGAAACATAAATATGACAGTTTATATACTTGAAAGCAGCATTTTGTATGTTTTTGCAAGCTGAAAACATATATTTTGTCTTGATTTTGCAAACATAAGCCATTACACACGACATATGCATGAATATGACAGTTTAAATACTTGAAAACAGCATTTTGTATGTTTTTGCAAGCTGAAAACAGCTGTTTTATCTTGATTTTGCAAACATAAGCCATTACACACGACATATACATGAATATGACAGTTTAAATTCTTGAATTAAGCATTTTGTATGTTTTTGCAAACTGAAAACAGCTATTTTATCTTGATTTTGCAAACATAAGTCATTACACACGACATATACATGAATATGACAGATTAAATACTTGAAAACGGGGTTTTGTATGCTTTTGCATGGTTAAAACAGCAATTTTATCTTGATTTCTCCAACATTAGCCATTATACACGACAGAAACATGAATATGACAGTTTAAATACTTGAAAACAGCATTTCGTAGGTTTTTGCAAGCTGAGAACAGCTATTTTATCTTGATTTTGCAAACATAAGCCATTACACACGACATATACATGAATATGACAAATTCAATACTTGAAAACGGTGTTTCGTATGCTTTTAAATGCTTAAAACAGCAGTTTTATCTTGATTTCACCACATTAACCATTATACACGACAGAAACATGAATATGACAGTTTAAATACTTGAAAACAGCATTTTGTATTCTTCTGCAAGCTTAAAACAGCTATTTTATCTTGATTTTGCAAACATAAGCCATTACACACGACATATACATAAATATGACTGTTTAAATACTTGAAATCGGTGTTTTGTACGCTTTTGAATGCTTAAAACAACAGTTTTATCTTGATTTCACCAACATTGGCCATTATATACGACAGAAACATGAATATGCCAGTTTAAATACTTGAAAACAGCATTTTGTATGTTTTTGTAAGCTGAAAACAGCTGTTTTATCTAGATTTTGCAAACATAAGCCATTACACACGACATATACATGAATATGACAGTTAAATACTTGAAAACGGTGTTTTTTATGCTTTTGCATGCTTAAAACAGCAATTTTATCTTGATTTCACCAACATTATCCATTATACACGAGAGAAACATAAATATGACAGTTTAAATACTTGAAAACAGCATTTTTTATGTTTTTGCAAGCTGAAAACAGCGGTTTTGTCTTGATTTTGCAAACATAAGCCATTACACACGACATATATATGAATATGACTGTTTAAAATACTTGAAAACAGCATTTTGTATGTTTTTGCAAGCTGAAAACATCTATTTTATCTTGATTTTGCAAACATAAGCCATTACACACGACATATACATGAATATGATAGTTTAAATACTTGAAAACCGTGTTTTGTATGGTTTTACATGCTTAAAACAGCAATTTTATCTTGATTAAACCAATATTAGACATTTTACACGACAGAAACATGAATATTACAGTTTAAATACTTGAAAACGGTGTTTTGTATGCTTTTGCATGCTTAAAACAGCAATTTTATCTTGATTTCACCAACATTAGCCATTATATACGACAGAAACATGAATATGACTGTTTAAATACTTGAAAACAGCATTTTGTATGTTTTTGCAAGCTGAAAACAGCTGTTTTATATAGATTTTGCAAACATAAGCCATAACACACGACATATACATGAATATGATAGTTTAAATACTTGAAAACCGTGTTTTGTATGGTTTTTCATGCTTAAAACAGCAATTTTATCTTGATTTCACCAACATTATACATTATACACGACAGAAACATAAATATGACAGTTTAAATACTTGAAAACAGCATTTTGTATGTTTTTGCAAGCTGAAAACAGCTATTTTATCTTGATTTTGCAAAGATAAGCCATTACACACGACATATACATGAATATGACAGTTTAAATACTTGAAAACGGTGTTTGGTATGCTTTTAAATGCTTGAAACAGCAGTTTTATCTTGATTTTACCAACATTAGTCATTATACACGGCAGAAACATGAATATGAGAGTTTAAATACTTGAAAACAGCATTTTGTATGTTTTTGCAAGCTGAAAACAGCTGTTTTATCTTGATTTTGCAAACATAAGCCATTACACACGACATTTACATGAATATGACAGTTTAAACATTTGAAAACGGTGTTTTGTATGCTTTTGAATTCTTAAAACAGCAGTTTTATCTTGATTTCACCAACATTAGCCATTATACACGACAGAAACCTAAATATGACAGTTTATATACTTGAAAGCAGCATTTTGTATGTTTTTGCAAGCTGAAAACATATATTTTGTCTTGATTTTGCAAACATAAGCCATTACACACGACATATGCATGAATATGACAGTTTAAATACTTGAAAACGGTGTTTTGTATGCTTTTGAATGCTTAATTCAGCAGTTTTATCTTGATTTCACCAACATTAGACATTCAACACGACAGAACATGAATATGACAGTTTAAATACTTGAAAACAGCATTTTGTATGTTTTTGCAACCGGAATACATCTATTTTATCTTGATTTTGCAAACATAAGCCATTACACACGACATATACATGAATATCACAGTATAAATACTTGAAAACGGTGTTTTGTAAGCTTTTGAATAATTAAAACAGCAGTTTTATCTTGATTATACCAACATT
>CAWWDY010001674.1:0-44370 GCA_963942605.1 Poecilus cupreus | reverse complement strand
GTGAAATCACGATAAAACTGCTGTTTTAAACTTGCAAAAACATATAAAAACGCTGTTTTGAACTATTCAAACTGATAAATTCATGTTTTTTTCGTGTGAAACGGCGATTTATGAGAAATGGCGATAAAAATGCTGTTTTAAACTTGCAAAAACATAGAAAAACGCTGTTTTGAACTATTCAAACTGACAAATTCATGTTTTTTTCGTGTGAAACGGCGATTTATGAGAAATGACGATAAAATTGCTGTTTTAAACATGAAAAAACATAGAAAAACGCTGTTTTGAACTATTCAAACTGACAAATTCATGTTTCTTTCGTGTGAAACGGCGATTTATGAGAAATGACGATAAAATTGCTCTTTTAAACTTGCAAAAACATAGAAAAACGCTGTTTTGGACTATTCAAACTGACAAATTCATATTTCTTTCGTGTGAAACGGCGATTTATGAGAAATGACGATAAAATTGCTGTTTTAAACTTGCAAAAACATATAAAAACGCTGTTTTTAACTATTCAAACTGATAAATTCAGGTTTCTTTCGTTCGAAACGGTGGATTTTTGTGAAATCACGATAAAACTGTTGTTTTAAACTTGTAAAAACATAGAAAAACTCTGTTTTGAACTATTCAAACTGATAAATTCATGTTTCTTTCGTGTGAAACGGCGATTTATGAGAAATGACGATAAAATTGCTGTTTTAAACATGAAAAAACATAGAAAAACGCTGTTTTTATCTATTCAAACTGACAAATTCATGTTTTTTTCGTGTGAAACGGCGATTTATGAGAAATGACGATAAAATTGCTGTTTTAAACATGAAAAAATATAGAAAAACGCTGTTTTGAACTATTCAAACTGACAAATTCATGTGTCTTTCGTGTGAAACGGCGATTTATGAGAAATGACGATAAAATTGCAGTTTTAAACTTGCAAAAACATAGAAAAACGCTGTTTTTAACTATTCAAACTGACAAATTCATGTTTTTTTCGTGTGAAACGGCGATTTATGAGAAATGACGATAAAATTGCTGTTTTAAACATGAAAAAACATAGAAAAACGCTGTTTTGAACTATTCAATCTGACAAATTCATGTTTCTTTCGTGTGAAACGGCGATTTATGAGAAATGACGATAAAATTGCTGTTTTAAACTTGCAAAAACATAGAAAAACGCTGTTTTGAACTATTCAAACTGACAAATTCATGTTTCTTTTGTGTGAAACGGCGATTTATGAGAAATGCCGATAAATTTGCTGTTTTAAACTTGCAAAAACATAGAAAAACGCTGTTTTTTACTATTCAAACTGTTAAATTCATGTTTCTTTCGTGTGAAACGGCGATTTATGAGAAATGACGATAAAATTGCTGTTTTAAACTTGCAAAAACATAGAAAAACGCTGTTTTCAACTATTCAAACTGACAAATTCATGTTTCTTTCGTGTGAAACGGCGATTTATGAGAAATGACGATAAAATTGCTGTTTTAAACATGAATAAACATAGATAAACGCTGTTTTGAACTATTCAAACTGACAAATTCATGTTTCTTTCGTGTGAAACGGCGATTTATGAGAAATGACGCTAAAATTGCTGTTTTAAACTTGCAAAAACATAGAAAAACGCTGTTTTGAACTATTCAAACTTACAAATTCATGTTTCTTTCGTGTGAAACGGCGATTTATGAGAAATGACGATAAAATTGCTGTTTTAAACTTATAAAAACATAGAAAAACGCTGTTTTTAACTATTCAAACTGATAAATTCAGGTTTCTTTCGTTCAAAACGGTGGATTTTTGTGAAATCACGATAAAACTGCTGTTTTAAACTTGCAAAAACATATAAAAACGCTGTTTTGAACTATTCAAACTGATAAATTCATGTTTCTTTCGTGTGAAACGGCGATTTATGAGAAATGACGATAAAATTGCTGTTTTAAACATGAAAAAACATAGAAAAACGCTGTTTTTAACTATTCAAACTGACAAATTCATGTTTCTTTCGTGTGAAACGGCGATTTATGAGAAATGACGATAAAATTGCTGTTTTAAACTTGCAAAAACATAGAAAAACGCTGTTTTTAACTATTAAAACTGATAAATTCAGGTTTCTTTCTTTCAAAACGGTGGATTTTTGTGAAATCACGATAAAACTGCTGTTTTAAACTTGCAAAAACATATAAAAACGCTGTTTTGAACTACTCAAACTGATAAATTCATGTTTCTTTCGTGTGAAACGGCGATTTATGAGAAATGACGAAAAAATTGCTGTTTTAAACATGAAAAAACATAGAAAAACGCTGTTTTTAACTATTCAAACTGACAAATTCATGTTTTTTTCGTGTGAAACGGCGATTTATGAGAAATGACGATAAAATTGCTGTTTTAAACATGAAAAAACATAGAAAAACGCTGTTTTGAACTATTCAAACTGACAAATTCATGTTTCTTTAGTGTGAAACGGCGATTTATGAGAAATGACGATAAAATTGCTGTTTTAAACTTGCAAAAACATAGAAAAACGCTGTTTTTAACTATTCAAACTGACAAATTCATGTTTTTTTCGTGTGAAACGGCGATTTATGAGAAATGACGATAAAATTGCTGTTTTAAACATGAAAAAACTTTGAAAAACGCTGTTTTGAACTATTCAAACTGACAAATTCATGTTTCTTTCGTATGAAACGGCGATTTATGAGAAATGACGATAAAATTGCTGTTGTAAACTTGCAAAAACATAGAAAAACGCTGTTTTTAACTATTCAAACTGATAAATTCATGTTTCTTTCGTGTGAAACGGTGGATTTTTGTGAAATCACGATAAAACTGTAGTTTTAAACTTGCAAAAACATAGAAAAACTCTGTTTTGAACTATTCAAACTGATAAATTCATGTTTATTTCGTGTGAAACGGCGATTTATGAGAAATGACGATAATATTGCTGTTTTAAACATGAAAAAACATAGAAAAACGCTGTTTTTAACTATTCAAACTGACAAATTCATGTTTTTTTCGTGTGAAACGGCGATTTATGAGAAATGACGATAAAATTGCTGTTTTAAACATGAAAAAACATAGAAAAACGCTGTTTTGAACTATTCAAACTGACAAATTCATGTTTCTTTCGTGTGAAACGGCGATTTATGAGAAATGACGATAAAATTGCTGTTTTAAACTTGCAAAAACATAGAAAAACGCTGTTTTTAACTATTCAAACTGACAAATTCATGTTTCTTTCGTGTGAAACGGCGATTTATGAGAAATGACGATAAAATTGCTGTTTTAAACTTGCAAAAACATATAAAAACGCAGTTTTGAACTATTCAAACTGACAAATTCATGTTTCTTTCGTGTGAAACGGCGATTTATGAGAAATGACGATAAAATTGCTGTTTTAAACTTGCAAAAACATAGAAAAACGCTGTTTTTAACTATTAAAACTGATAAATTCATGTTTCTTTCGTGTGAAACGGCGATTTATGAGAAATGACCATAAAATTGCTGTTTTAAACTTGCAAAAACATAGAAAAACGCTGTTTTTAACTATTCAAACTGATAAATTCAGGTTTCTTTCGTTCAAAACGGTGGATTTTTGTGAAATCACGAAAAAACTGCTGTTTTAAACTTGCAAAAACAAATAAAAACGCTGTTTTTAACTATTCAAACTGATAAATTCATGTTTCTTTCGTGTGAAACGGCGATTTATGAGAAATGACGATAAAATTGCTGTTTTAAACATGCAAAAACATAGAAAAACGCTGTTTTTAACTATTCAAACTGATAAATTCATGTTTCTTTCGTGTGAAACGGCGATTTATGAGAAATGACGATAAAATTGCTGTTTTAAACTTGCAAAAACATAGAAAAACGATGTTTTTAACTATTCAAACTGATAAATTCAGGTTTCTTTCGTTCGAAACGGTGGATTTTTGTGAAATCACGATAAAACTGTTGTTTTAAACTTGCAAAAACATAGAAAAACTCTGTTTTGAACTATTCAAACTGATAAATTCATGTTTCTTTCGTGTGAAACGGCGATTTATGAGAAATGACGATAAAATTGCTGTTTTAAACATGAAAAAACATAGAAAAACGCTGTTTTTAACTATTCAAACTGACAAATTCATGTTTTTTTCGTGTGAAACGGCGATTTATGAGAAATGACGATAAAATTGCTGTTTTAAACATGAAAAAACATAGAAAAACGCTGTTTTGAACTATTCAAACTGACAAATTCATGTTTCTTTCGTGTGAAACGGCGATTTATGAGAAATGACGCTAAAATTGCTGTTTTAAACTTGCAAAAACTTAGATAAACGCTGTTTTGAACTATTCAAACTGACAAATTCATGTTTCTTTCGTGTGAAACGGCGATTTATGAGAAATGACGATAAAATTGCTGTTTTAAACTTGCAAAAACATAGAAAAACGCTGTTTTTAACTATTCAAACTGATAAATTCATGTTTCTTTCGTGTGAAACGGCGATTTATGAGAAATGACGATAAAATTGCTGTTTTAAACTTGCAAAAACATAGAAAAACGCTGTTTTTAACTATTCAAACTGATAAATTCAGGTTTCTTTCGTTCGAAACGGTGGATTTTTGTGAAATCACGATAAAACTGTTGTTTTAAACTTGCAAAAACATAGAAAAACTCTGTTTTGAACTATTCAAACTGATAAATTCATGTTTCTTTCGTGTGAAACGGCGATTTATGAGAAATGACGATAAAATTGCTGTTTTAAACATGAAAAAACATAGAAAAACGCTGTTTTTAACTATTCAAACTGACAAATTCATGTTTGTTTCGTGTGAAACGGCGATTTATGAGAAATGACGATAGAATTGCTGTTTTAAATATGAAAAAACATAGAAAAACGCTGTTTTGAACTATTCAAACTGACAAATTCATGTTTCTTTCGTGTGAAACGGCGATTTATGAGAAATGACGATAAAATTGCTGTTTTAAACTTGCAAAAACAGAAAAACGCTGTTTTTAACTATTCAAACTGATAAATTCAGGTTTCTTTCGTTCAAAACGGTGGATTTTTGTGAAATCACGATAAAACTGCTTTTTTAAACTTGCAAAAACATATAAAAACGCTGTTTTGAACTATTCAAACTGATAAATTCATGTTTCTTTCGTGTGAAACGGCGATTTATGAGAAATGACGATAAAATTGCTGTTTTAAACATGCAAAAACATAGAAAAACGATGTTTTTAACTATTCAAACTGATAAATTCAGGTTTCTTTCGTTCGAAACGGTGGATTTTTGTGAAATCACGATAAAACTGTTGTTTTAAACTTGCAAAAACATAGAAAAACTCTGTTTTGAACTATTCAAACTGATAAATTCATGTTTCTTACGTGTGAAACGGCGATTTATGAGAAATGACGATAAAATTGCTGTTTTAAACATGAAAAAACATAGAAAAACGCTGTTTTTAACTATTCAAACTGTCAAATTCATGTTTTTTTCGTGTGAAACGGCGATTTATGAGAAATGACGATAAAATTGCTGTTTTAAACATGAAAAAACATAGAAAAACGCTGTTTTGAACTATTCAAACTGACAAATTCATGTTTCTTTCGTGTGAAACGGCGATTTATGAGAAATGACGATAAAATTGCTGTTTTAAACTTGCAAAAACATAGAAAAACGCTGTTTTTAACTATTCAAACTGATAAATTCATGTTTCTTTCGTGTGAAACGGCGATTTATGAGAAATGACGATAAAATTGCTGTTTTAAACTTGCAAAAACATAGAAAAACGCTGTTTTTAACTATTCAAACTGATAAATTCAGGTTTCTTTCGTTCGAAACGGTGGATTTTTGTGAAATCACGATAAAACTGTTGTTTTAAACTTGCAAAAACATAGAAAAACTCTGTTTTGAACTATTCAAACTGATAAATTCATGTTTCTTTCGTGTGAAACGGCGATTTATGAGAAATGACGATAAAATTGCTGTTTTAAACATGAAAAAACATAGAAAAACGCTGTTTTTAACTATTCAAACTGACAAATTCATGTTTTTTTCGTGTGAAACGGCGATTTATGAGAAATGACGATAAAATTGCTGTTTTAAATATGAAAAAACATAGAAAAACGCTGTTTTGAACTATTCAAACTGACAAATTCATGTTTCTTTCGTGTGAAACGGCGATTTATGAGAAATGACGATAAAATTGCTGTTTTAAACTTGCAAAAACATAGAAAAACGCTGTTTTTAACTATTCAAACTGACAAATTCATGTTTTTTTCAAGTGAAACGGCGATTTATGAGAAATGACGATAAAATTGCTGTTTTAAACATGAAAAAACATAGAAAAACGCTGTTTTGAACTATTCAAACTGACAAATTCATGTTTCTTTCGTGTGAAACGGCGATTTATGAGAAATGACGATAAAATTGCTGTTTTAAACTTGCAAAAACATAGAAAAACGCTGTTTTGAACTATTCAAACTGACAAATTCATATTTCTTTCGTGTGAAACGGCGATTTATGAGAAATGACGATAAAATTGCTGTTTTAGACTTGCAAAAACATAGAAAACGCTGTTTTTTACTATTCAAACTGATAAATTCATGTTTCTTTCGTGTGAAACGGCGATTTATGAGAAATGACGATAAAATTGCTGTTTTAAACTTGCAAAAACATAGAAAAACGCTGTTTTTAACTATTCAAACTGACAAATTCATGTTTCTTTCGTGTGAAACGGAGATTTATGAGAAATGACGATAAAATTGCTGTTTTAAACTTGCAAAAACATAGAAAAACGCTGTTTTGAACTATTCAAACTGACAAATTCATGTTTCTTTCGTGTGAAACGGCGATTTATGAGAAATGACGATAAAATTGCTGTTTTAAACTTGCAAAAACATAGAAAAACGCTGTTTTTTACTATTCAAACTGATAAATTCATGTTTCTTTCGTGTGAAACGGCGATTTATGAGAAATGACGATAAAATTGCTGTTTTAAACTTGCAAAAACATAGAAAAACGCTGTTTTTAACTATTCAAACTGACAAATTCATGTTTCTTTCGTGTGAAACGGCGATTTATGAGAAATGACGATAAAATTGCTGTTTTAAACTTGCAAAAACATAGAAAAACGCTGTTTTTAACTATTCAAACTGACAAATTCATGTTTCTTTCGTGTGAAATGGCGATTTATGAGAAATTACGATAAAATTGCTGTTTTAAACATGAAAAAACATAAAAAAAACGCTGTTTTTAACTATTCAAACTGATAAATTCATGTTTCTTTCGTGTAAAACGGCGATTTATGAGAAATGACGATAAAATTGCTGTTTTAAACTTGCAAAAACATAGAAAAACGCTGTTTTTAACTATTCAAACTGATAAATTCAGGTTTCTTTCGTTCTAAACGGTGGATTTTTGTGAAATCACGATAAAACTGTTGTTTTAAACTTGCAAAAACATAGAAAAACTCTGTTTTGAACTATTCAAACTGATAAATTCATGTTTCTTTCGTGTGAAACGGCGATTTATGAGAAATGACGATAAAATTGCTGTTTTAAACATGAAAAAACATAGAAAAACGCTATTTTTAACTATTCAAACTGACAAATTCATGTTTTTTTCGTGTGAAACGGCGATTTATGAGAAATGACGATAAAATTGCTGTTTTAAATATGAAAAAACATAGAAAAACGCTGTTTTGAACTATTCAAACTGACAAATTCATGTTTCTTTCGTGTGAAACGGCGATTTATGAGAAATGACGATAAAATTGCTGTTTTAAACTTGCAAAAACATAGATAAACGCTGTTTTTAACTATTCAAACTGACAAATTCATGTTTTTTTCGTGTGAAACGGCGATTTATGAGAAATGCTGATAAAATTGCTGTTTTAAACATGAAAAAACATAGAAAAACGCTGTTTTGAACTATTCAAACTGACAAATTCATGTTTCTTTCGTGTGAAACGGCGATTTATGAGAAATGACGATAAAATTGCTGTTTTAAACTTGCAAAAACATAGAAAAACGCTGTTTTGAACTATTCAAACTGATAAATTCATGTTTCTTTCGTGTGAAACGGCGATTTATGAGAAATGACGATAAAATTGCTGTTTTAAACTTGCAAAAACATAGAAAAACGCTGTTTTTAACTATTCAAACTGATAAATTCAGGTTTCTTTCGTTCAAAACGGTGGATTTTTGTGAAATCACGATAAAACTGCTGTTTTAAACTTGCAAAAACATAGAAAAACGCTGTTTTGAACTATTCAAACTGATAAATTCATGTTTCTTTCGTGTGAAACGGCGATTTATGAGAAATGACGATAAAATTGCTGTTTTAAACATGCAAAAACATAGAAAAACGCTGTTTTTAACTATTCAAACTGATAAATTCATGTTTCTGTCGTGTGAAACGGCGATTTATGAGAAATGACGATAAAATTGCTGTTTTAAACTTGCAAAAACATAGAAAAACGATGTTTTTAACTATTCAAACTGATAAATTCAGGTTTCTTTCGTTCGAAACGGTGGATTTTTGTGAAATCACGATAAAACTGTAGTTTTAAACTTGCAAAAACATAGAAAAACTCTGTTTTGAACTATTCAAACTGATAAATTCATGTTTATTTCGTGTGAAACGGCGATTTATGAGAAATGACGATAATATTGCTGTTTTAAACATGAAAAAACATAGAAAAACGCTGTTTTTAACTATTCAAACTGACAAATTCATGTTTTTTTCGTGTGAAACGGCGATTTATGAGAAATGACGATTATATTGCTGTTTTAAACATGAAAAAACATAGAAAAACGCTGTTTTGAACTATTCAAACTGACAAATTCATGTTTCTTTCGTGTGAAACGGCGATTTATGAGAAATGACGATAAAATTGCTGTTTTAAACTTGCAAAAACATAGAAAAACGCTGTTTTTAACTATTCAAACTGACAAATTCATGTTTCTTTCGTGTGAAACGGCGATTTATGAGAAATGACGATAAAATTGCTGTTTTAAACTTGCAAAAACATATAAAAACGCAGTTTTGAACTATTCAAACTGACAAATTCATGTTTCTTTCGTGTGAAACGGCGATTTATGAGAAATGACGATAAAATTGCTGTTTTAAACTTGCAAAAACATAGAAAAACGCTGTTTTTAACTATTAAAACTGATAAATTCATGTTTCTTTCGTGTGAAACGGCGATTTATGAGAAATGACCATAAAATTGCTGTTTTAAACTTGCAAAAACATAGAAAAACGCTGTTTTTAACTATTCAAACTGATAAATTCAGGTTTCTTTCGTTCAAAACGGTGGATTTTTGTGAAATCACGATAAAACTGCTGTTTTAAACTTGCAAAAACAAATAAAAACGCTGTTTTTAACTATTCAAACTGATAAATTCATGTTTCTTTCGTGTGAAACGGCGATTTATGAGAAATGACGATAAAATTGCTGTTTTAAACATGCAAAAACATAGAAAAACGCTGTTTTTAACTATTCAAACTGATAAATTCATGTTTCTTTCGTGTGAAACGGCGATTTATGAGAAATGACGATAAAATTGCTGTTTTAAACTTGCAAAAACATAGAAAAACGATGTTTTTAACTATTCAAACTGATAAATTCAGGTTTCTTTCGTTCGAAACGGTGGATTTTTGTGAAATCACGATAAAACTGTTGTTTTAAACTTGCAAAAACATAGAAAAACTCTGTTTTGAACTATTCAAACTGATAAATTCATGTTTCTTTCGTGTGAAACGGCGATTTATGAGAAATGACGATAAAATTGCTGTTTTAAACATGAAAAAACATAGAAAAACGCTGTTTTTAACTATTCAAACTGACAAATTCATGTTTTTTTCGTGTGAAACGGCGATTTATGAGAAATGACGATAAAATTGCTGTTTTAAACATGAAAAAACATAGAAAAACGCTGTTTTGAACTATTCAAACTGACAAATTCATGTTTCTTTCGTGTGAAACGGCGATTTATGAGAAATGACGCTAAAATTGCTGTTTTAAACTTGCAAAAACTTAGATAAACGCTGTTTTGAACTATTCAAACTGACAAATTCATGTTTCTTTCGTGTGAAACGGCGATTTATGAGAAATGACGATAAAATTGCTGTTTTAAACTTGCAAAAACATAGAAAAACGCTGTTTTTAACTATTCAAACTGATAAATTCATGTTTCTTTCGTGTGAAACGGCGATTTATGAGAAATGACGATAAAATTGCTGTTTTAAACTTGCAAAAACATAGAAAAACGCTGTTTTTAACTATTCAAACTGATAAATTCAGGTTTCTTTCGTTCGAAACGGTGGATTTTTGTGAAATCACGATAAAACTGTTGTTTTAAACTTGCAAAAACATAGAAAAACTCTGTTTTGAACTATTCAAACTGATAAATTCATGTTTCTTTCGTGTGAAACGGCGATTTATGAGAAATGACGATAAAATTGCTGTTTTAAACATGAAAAAACATAGAAAAACGCTGTTTTTAACTATTCAAACTGACAAATTCATGTTTGTTTCGTGTGAAACGGCGATTTATGAGAAATGACGATAGAATTGCTGTTTTAAATATGAAAAAACATAGAAAAACGCTGTTTTGAACTATTCAAACTGACAAATTCATGTTTCTTTCGTGTGAAACGGCGATTTATGAGAAATGACGATAAAATTGCTGTTTTAAACTTGCAAAAACAGAAAAACGCTGTTTTTAACTATTCAAACTGATAAATTCAGGTTTCTTTCGTTCAAAACGGTGGATTTTTGTGAAATCACGATAAAACTGCTTTTTTAAACTTGCAAAAACATATAAAAACGCTGTTTTGAACTATTCAAACTGATAAATTCATGTTTCTTTCGTGTGAAACGGCGATTTATGAGAAATGACGATAAAATTGCTGTTTTAAACATGCAAAAACATAGAAAAACGATGTTTTTAACTATTCAAACTGATAAATTCAGGTTTCTTTCGTTCGAAACGGTGGATTTTTGTGAAATCACGATAAAACTGTTGTTTTAAACTTGCAAAAACATAGAAAAACTCTGTTTTGAACTATTCAAACTGATAAATTCATGTTTCTTACGTGTGAAACGGCGATTTATGAGAAATGACGATAAAATTGCTGTTTTAAACATGAAAAAACATAGAAAAACGCTGTTTTTAACTATTCAAACTGTCAAATTCATGTTTTTTTCGTGTGAAACGGCGATTTATGAGAAATGACGATAAAATTGCTGTTTTAAACATGAAAAAACATAGAAAAACGCTGTTTTGAACTATTCAAACTGACAAATTCATGTTTCTTTCGTGTGAAACGGCGATTTATGAGAAATGACGCTAAAATTGCTGTTTTAAACTTGCAAAAACTTAGATAAACGCTGTTTTGAACTATTCAAACTGACAAATTCATGTTTCTTTCGTGTGAAACGGCGATTTATGAGAAATGACGATAAAATTGCTGTTTTAAACTTGCAAAAACATAGAAAAACGCTGTTTTTAACTATTCAAACTGATAAATTCATGTTTCTTTCGTGTGAAACGGCGATTTATGAGAAATGACGATAAAATTGCTGTTTTAAACTTGCAAAAACATAGAAAAACGCTGTTTTTAACTATTCAAACTGATAAATTCAGGTTTCTTTCGTTCGAAACGGTGGATTTTTGTGAAATCACGATAAAACTGTTGTTTTAAACTTGCAAAAACATAGAAAAACTCTGTTTTGAACTATTCAAACTGATAAATTCATGTTTCTTTCGTGTGAAACGGCGATTTATGAGAAATGACGATAAAATTGCTGTTTTAAACATGAAAAAACATAGAAAAACGCTGTTTTTAACTATTCAAACTGACAAATTCATGTTTTTTTCGTGTGAAACGGCGATTTATGAGAAATGACGATAAAATTGCTGTTTTAAATATGAAAAAACATAGAAAAACGCTGTTTTGAACTATTCAAACTGACAAATTCATGTTTCTTTCGTGTGAAACGGCGATTTATGAGAAATGACGATAAAATTGCTGTTTTAAACTTGCAAAAACATAGAAAAACGCTGTTTTTAACTATTCAAACTGACAAATTCATGTTTTTTTCGTGTGAAACGGCGATTTATGAGAAATGACGATAAAATTGCTGTTTTAAACATGAAAAAACATAGAAAAACGCTGTTTTGAACTATTCAAACTGACAAATTCATGTTTCTTTCGTGTGAAACGGCGATTTATGAGAAATGACGATAAAATTGCTGTTTTAAACTTGCAAAAACATAGAAAAACGCTGTTTTGAACTATTCAAACTGACAAATTCATATTTCTTTCGTGTGAAACGGCGATTTATGAGAAATGACGATAAAATTGCTGTTTTAGACTTGCAAAAACATAGAAAAACGCTGTTTTTTACTATTCAAACTGATAAATTCATGTTTCTTTCGTGTGAAACGGCGATTTATGAGAAATGACGATAAAATTGCTGTTTTAAACTTGCAAAAACATAGAAAAACGCTGTTTTTAACTATTCAAACTGACAAATTCATGTTTCTTTCGTGTGAAACGGAGATTTATGAGAAATGACGATAAAATTGCTGTTTTAAACTTGCAAAAACATAGAAAAACGCTGTTTTGAACTATTCAAACTGACAAATTCATGTTTCTTTCGTGTGAAACGGCGATTTATGAGAAATGACGATAAAATTGCTGTTTTAAACTTGCAAAAACATAGAAAAACGCTGTTTTTTACTATTCAAACTGATAAATTCATGTTTCTTTCGTGTGAAACGGCGATTTATGAGAAATGACGATAAAATTGCTGTTTTAAACTTGCAAAAACATAGAAAAACGCTGTTTTTAACTATTCAAACTGACAAATTCATGTTTCTTTCGTGTGAAACGGCGATTTATGAGAAATGACGATAAAATTGCTGTTTTAAACTTGCAAAAACATAGAAAAACGCTGTTTTTAACTATTCAAACTGACAAATTCATGTTTCTTTCGTGTGAAATGGCGATTTATGAGAAATTACGATAAAATTGCTGTTTTAAACATGAAAAAACATAAAAAAACGCTGTTTTTAACTATTCAAACTGATAAATTCATGTTTCTTTCGTGTAAAACGGCGATTTATGAGAAATGACGATAAAATTGCTGTTTTAAACTTGCAAAAACATAGAAAAACGCTGTTTTTAACTATTCAAACTGATAAATTCAGGTTTCTTTCGTTCGAAACGGTGGATTTTTGTGAAATCACGATAAAACTGTTGTTTTAAACTTGCAAAAACATAGAAAAACTCTGTTTTGAACTATTCAAACTGATAAATTCATGTTTCTTTCGTGTGAAACGGCGATTTATGAGAAATGACGATAAAATTGCTGTTTTAAACATGAAAAAACATAGAAAAACGCTGTTTTTAACTATTCAAACTGACAAATTCATGTTTTTTTCGTGTGAAACGGCGATTTATGAGAAATGACGATAAAATTGCTGTTTTAAATATGAAAAAACATAGAAAAACGCTGTTTTGAACTATTCAAACTGACAAATTCATGTTTCTTTCGTGTGAAACGGCGATTTATGAGAAATGACGATAAAATTGCTGTTTTAAACTTGCAAAAACATAGATAAACGCTGTTTTTAACTATTCAAACTGACAAATTCATGTTTTTTTCGTGTGAAACGGCGATTTATGAGAAATGCTGATAAAATTGCTGTTTTAAACATGAAAAAACATAGAAAAACGCTGTTTTGAACTATTCAAACTGACAAATTCATGTTTCTTTCGTGTGAAACGGCGATTTATGAGAAATGACGATAAAATTGCTGTTTTAAACTTGCAAAAACATAGAAAAACGCTGTTTTGAACTATTCAAACTGATAAATTCATGTTTCTTTCGTGTGAAACGGCGATTTATGAGAAATGACGATAAAATTGCTGTTTTAAACTTGCAAAAACATAGAAAAACGCTGTTTTTTACTATTCAAACTGATAAATTCATGTTTCTTTCGTGTGAAACGGCGATTTATGAGAAATGACGATAAAATTGCTGTTTTAAACTTGCAAAAACATAGAAAAACGCTGTTTTTAACTATTCAAACTGACAAATTCATGTTTCTTTCGTGTGAAACGGAGATTTATGAGAAATGACGATAAAATTGCTGTTTTAAACTTGCAAAAACATAGAAAAACGCTGTTTTGAACTATTCAAACTGACAAATTCATGTTTCTTTCGTGTGAAACGGCGATTTATGAGAAATGACGATAAAATTGCTGTTTTAAACTTGCAAAAACATAGAAAAACGCTGTTTTTTACTATTCAAACTGATAAATTCATGTTTCTTTCGTGTGAAACGGCGATTTATGAGAAATGACGATAAAATTGCTGTTTTAAACTTGCAAAAACATAGAAAAACGCTGTTTTTAACTATTCAAACTGACAAATTCATGTTTCTTTCGTGTGAAACGGCGATTTATGAGAAATGACGATAAAATTGCTGTTTTAAACTTGCAAAAACATAGAAAAACGCTGTTTTTAACTATTCAAACTGACAAATTCATGTTTCTTTCGTGTGAAATGGCGATTTATGAGAAATTACGATAAAATTGCTGTTTTAAACATGAAAAAACATAAAAAAAACGCTGTTTTTAACTATTCAAACTGATAAATTCATGTTTCTTTCGTGTAAAACGGCGATTTATGAGAAATGACGATAAAATTGCTGTTTTAAACTTGCAAAAACATAGAAAAACGCTGTTTTTAACTATTCAAACTGATAAATTCAGGTTTCTTTCGTTCGAAACGGTGGATTTTTGTGAAATCACGATAAAACTGTTGTTTTAAACTTGCAAAAACATAGAAAAACTCTGTTTTGAACTATTCAAACTGATAAATTCATGTTTCTTTCGTGTGAAACGGCGATTTATGAGAAATGACGATAAAATTGCTGTTTTAAACATGAAAAAACATAGAAAAACGCTGTTTTTAACTATTCAAACTGACAAATTCATGTTTTTTTCGTGTGAAACGGCGATTTATGAGAAATGACGATAAAATTGCTGTTTTAAATATGAAAAAACATAGAAAAACGCTGTTTTGAACTATTCAAACTGACAAATTCATGTTTCTTTCGTGTGAAACGGCGATTTATGAGAAATGACGATAAAATTGCTGTTTTAAACTTGCAAAAACATAGAAAAACGCTGTTTTTAACTATTCAAACTGACAAATTCATGTTTTTTTCGTGTGAAACGGCGATTTATGAGAAATGCTGATAAAATTGCTGTTTTAAACATGAAAAAACATAGAAAAACGCTGTTTTGAACTATTCAAACTGACAAATTCATGTTTCTTTCGTGTGAAACGGCGATTTATGAGAAATGACGATAAAATTGCTGTTTTAAACTTGCAAAAACATAGAAAAACGCTGTTTTTAACTATTCAAACTGATAAATTCAGGTTTCTTTCGTTCGAAACGGTGGATTTTTGTGAAATCACGATAAAACTGTTGTTTTAAACTTGCAAAAACATAGAAAAACTCTGTTTTGAACTATTCAAACTGATAAATTCATGTTTCTTTCGTGTGAAACGGCGATTTATGAGAAATGACGATAAAATTGCTGTTTTAAACATGAAAAAACATAGAAAAACGCTGTTTTTAACTATTCAAACTGACAAATTCATGTTTTTTTCGTGTGAAACGGCGATTTATGAGAAATGACGATAAAATTGCTGTTTTAAATATGAAAAAACATAGAAAAACGCTGTTTTGAACTATTCAAACTGACAAATTCATGTTTCTTTCGTGTGAAACGGCGATTTATGAGAAATGACGATAAAATTGCTGTTTTAAACTTGCAAAAACATAGATAAACGCTGTTTTTAACTATTCAAACTGACAAATTCATGTTTTTTTCGTGTGAAACGGCGATTTATGAGAAATGCTGATAAAATTGCTGTTTTAAACATGAAAAAACATAGAAAAACGCTGTTTTGAACTATTCAAACTGACAAATTCATGTTTCTTTCGTGTGAAACGGCGATTTATGAGAAATGACGATAAAATTGCTGTTTTAAACTTGCAAAAACATAGAAAAACGCTGTTTTGAACTATTCAAACTGATAAATTCATGTTTCTTTCGTGTGAAACGGCGATTTATGAGAAATGACGATAAAATTGCTGTTTTAAACTTGCAAAAACATAGAAAAACGCTGTTTTTTACTATTCAAACTGATAAATTCATGTTTCTTTCGTGTGAAACGGCGATTTATGAGAAATGACGATAAAATTGCTGTTTTAAACTTGCAAAAACATAGAAAAACGCTGTTTTTAACTATTCAAACTGACAAATTCATGTTTCTTTCGTGTGAAACGGAGATTTATGAGAAATGACGATAAAATTGCTGTTTTAAACTTGCAAAAACATAGAAAAACGCTGTTTTGAACTATTCAAACTGACAAATTCATGTTTCTTTCGTGTGAAACGGCGATTTATGAGAAATGACGATAAAATTGCTGTTTTAAACTTGCAAAAACATAGAAAAACGCTGTTTTTTACTATTCAAACTGATAAATTCATGTTTCTTTCGTGTGAAACGGCGATTTATGAGAAATGACGATAAAATTGCTGTTTTAAACTTGCAAAAACATAGAAAAACGCTGTTTTTAACTATTCAAACTGACAAATTCATGTTTCTTTCGTGTGAAACGGCGATTTATGAGAAATGACGATAAAATTGTTTTTTTAAACTTGCAAAAACATAGAAAAACGCTGTTTTTAACTATTCAAACTGACAAATTCATGTTTCTTTCGTGTGAAATGGCGATTTATGAGAAATTACGATAAAATTGCTGTTTTAAACATGAAAAAACATAAAAAAAACGCTGTTTTTAACTATTCAAACTGATAAATTCATGTTTCTTTCGTGTAAAACGGCGATTTATGAGAAATGACGATAAAATTGCTGTTTTAAACTTGCAAAAACATAGAAAAACGCTGTTTTTAACTATTCAAACTGATAAATTCAGGTTTCTTTCGTTCGAAACGGTGGATTTTTGTGAAATCACGATAAAACTGTTGTTTTAAACTTGCAAAAACATAGAAAAACTCTGTTTTGAACTATTCAAACTGATAAATTCATGTTTCTTTCGTGTGAAACGGCGATTTATGAGAAATGACGATAAAATTGCTGTTTTAAACATGAAAAAACATAGAAAAACGCTGTTTTTAACTATTCAAACTGACAAATTCATGTTTTTTTCGTGTGAAACGGCGATTTATGAGAAATGACGATAAAATTGCTGTTTTAAATATGAAAAAACATAGAAAAACGCTGTTTTGAACTATTCAAACTGACAAATTCATGTTTCTTTCGTGTGAAACGGCGATTTATGAGAAATGACGATAAAATTGCTGTTTTAAACTTGCAAAAACATAGAAAAACGCTGTTTTTAACTATTCAAACTGACAAATTCATGTTTTTTTCGTGTGAAACGGCGATTTATGAGAAATGACAATAAAATTGCTGTTTTAAACATGAAAAAACATAGAAAAACGCTGTTTTGAACTATTCAAACTGACAAATTCATGTTTCTTTCGTGTGAAACGGCGATTTATGAGAAATGACGATAAAATTGCTGTTTTAAACTTGCAAAAACATAGAAAAACGCTGTTTTGAACTATTCAAACTGACAAATTCATGTTTCTTTCGTGTGAAACGGCGATTTATGAGAAATGACGATAAAATTGCTGTTTTAAACTTGCAAAAACATAGAAAAACGCTGTTTTTTACTATTCAAACTGATAAATTCATGTTTCTTTCGTGTGAAACGGCGATTTATGAGAAATGACGATAAAATTTCTGTTTTAAACTTGCAAAAACATAGAAAAACGCTGTTTTTAACTATTCAAACTGACAAATTCATGTTTCTTTCGTGTGAAACGGCGATTTATTAGAAATGACGATAAAATTGCTGTTTTAAACATGAAAAAACATAGAAAAACGCTGTTTTGAACTATTCAAACTGACAAATTCATGTTTCTTTCGTGTGAAACGGCGATTTATGAGAAATGACGATAAAATTGCTGTTTTAAACTTGCAAAAACATAGAAAAACGCTGTTTTGAACTATTCAAACTGACAAATTCATGTTTCTTACGTGTGAAACGGCGATTTATGAGAAATGACGATAAAATTGCTGTTTTAAACTTGCAAAAACATAGAAAAACGCTGTTTTTTACTATTCAAACTGATAAATTCATGTTTCTTTCGTGTGAAACGGCGATTTATGAGAAATGACGATAAAATTGCTGTTTTAAACTTGCAAAAACATAGAAAAACGCTGTTTTTAACTATTCAAACTGACAAATTCATGTTTCTTTCGTGTGAAACGGCGATTTATGAGAAATGACAATAAAATTGCTGTTTTAAACTTGCAAAAACATAGAAAAACGCTGTTTTCAACTATTCAAACTGACAAATTCATGTTTCTTTCGTGTGAAACGGCGATTTATGAGAAATGACGATAAAATTGCTGTTTTAAACATGAAAAAACATAGATAAACGCAGTTTTGAACTATTCAAACTGACAAATTCATGTTTCTTTCGTGTGAAACGGCGATTTATGAGAAATGACGCTAAAATTGCTGTTTTAAACTTGCAAAAACATAGAAAAACGCTGTTTTGAACTATTCAAACTGACAAATTCATGTTTCTTTCGTGTGAAACGGCAATTTATGAGAAATGACGATAAAATAGCTGTTTTAAACTTGCAAAAACATAGAAAAACGCTGTTTTTAACTCTTCAAACTGATAAATTCATGTTTCTTTCGTGTGAAACGGCGATTTATGAGAAATGACGATAAAATTGCTGTTTTAAACTTGAAAAACATAGAAAAACGCTGTTTTTAACTATTCAAACTGATAAATTCAGGTTTCTTTCGTTCAAAACGGTGGATTTTTGTGAAATCACGATAAAACTGCTGTTTTAAACTTGCAAAAACATATAAAAACGCTGTTTTGAACTATTCAAACTGATAAATTCATGTTTCTTTCGTGTGAAACGGCGATTTATGAGAAATGACGATAAAATTGCTGTTTTAAACTTGCAAAAACATAGAAAAACGCTGTTTTTAACTATTCAAACTGATAAATTCATGTTTCTTTCGTGTGAAACGGCGATTTATGAGAAATGACGATAAAATTGCTGTTTTAAACTTGCAAAAACATAGAAAAACGCTGTTTTTAACTATTCAAACTGATAAATTCAGGTTTCTTTCGTTCGAAACGGTGGATTTTTGTGAAATCACGATAAAACTGTTGTTTTAAACTTGCAAAAACATAGAAAAACTCTGTTTTGAACTATTCAAACTGATAAATTCATGTTTCTTTCGTGTGAAACGGCGATTTATGAGAAATGACGATAAAATTGCTGTTTTAAACATGAAAAAACATAGAAAAACGCTGTTTTTAACTATTCAAACTGACAAATTCATGTTTTTTTCGTGTGAAACGGCGATTTATGAGAAATGACGATAAAATTGCTGTTTTAAACTTGCAAAAACATAGAAAAACGCTGTTTTCAACTATTCAAACTGACAAATTCATGTTTCTTTCGTGTGAAACGGCGATTTATGAGAAATGACGCTAAAATTGCTGTTTTAAACTTGCAAAAACATAGAAAAACGCTGTTTTGAACTATTCAAACTGACAAATTCATGTTTCTTTCGTGTGAAACGGCAATTTATGAGAAATGACGATAAAATAGCTGTTTTAAACTTGCAAAAACATAGAAAAACGCTGTTTTTAACTCTTCAAACTGATAAATTCATGTTTCTTTCGTGTGAAACGGCGATTTATGAGAAATGACGATAAAATTGCTGTTTTAAACTTGAAAAACATAGAAAAACGCTGTTTTTAACTATTCAAACTGATAAATTCAGGTTTCTTTCGTTCAAAACGGTGGATTTTTGTGAAATCACGATAAAACTGCTGTTTTAAACTTGCAAAAACATATAAAAACGCTGTTTTGAACTATTCAAACTGATAAATTCATGTTTCTTTCGTGTGAAACGGCGATTTATGAGAAATGACGATAAAATTGCTGTTTTAAACTTGCAAAAACATAGAAAAACGCTGTTTTTAACTATTCAAACTGATAAATTCATGTTTCTTTCGTGTGAAACGGCGATTTATGAGAAATGACGATAAAATTGCTGTTTTAAACTTGCAAAAACATAGAAAAACGCTGTTTTTAACTATTCAAACTGATAAATTCAGGTTTCTTTCGTTCGAAACGGTGGATTTTTGTGAAATCACGATAAAACTGTTGTTTTAAACTTGCAAAAACATAGAAAAACTCTGTTTTGAACTATTCAAACTGATAAATTCATGTTTCTTTCGTGTGAAACGGCGATTTATGAGAAATGACGATAAAATTGCTGTTTTAAACATGAAAAAACATAGAAAAACGCTGTTTTTAACTATTCAAACTGACAAATTCATGTTTTTTTCGTGTGAAACGGCGATTTATGAGAAATGACGATAAAATTGCTGTTTTAAACATGAAAAAACATAGAAAAACGCTGTTTTGAACTATTCAAACTGACAAATTCATGTTTCTTTCGTGTGAAACGGCGATTTATAAGAAATGACGATAAAATTGCTGTTTTAAACTTGCAAAAACATAGAAAAACGCTGTTTTTAACTATTCAAACTGACAAATTCATGTTTTTTTCGTGTGAAACGGCGATTTATGAGAAATGACGATAAAATTGCTGTTTTAAACATGAAAAAACATAGAAAAACGCTGTTTTGAACTATTCAAACTGACAAATTCATGTTTCTTTCGTGTGAAACGGCGATTTATGAGAAATGACGATAAAATTGCTGTTTTAAACTTGCAAAAACATAGAAAAACGCTGTTTTGAACTATTCAAACTGATAAATTCATGTTTCTTTCGTGTGAAACGGCGATTTATGAGAAATGACGATAAAATTGCTGTTTTAAACTTGCAAAAACATAGAAAAACGCTGTTTTTTACTATTCAAACTGATAAATTCATGTTTCTTTCGTGTGAAACGGCGAATTATGAGAAATGACGATAAAATTGCTGTTTTAAACTTGCAAAAACATAGAAAAACGCTGTTTTTAACTATTCAAACTGATAAATTTATGTTTCTCTCGTGTGAAACGGCGATTTATGAGAAATGACGATAAAATTGCTGTTTTAAACTTGCAAAAACATAGAAAAACGCTGTTTTTAACTATTCAAACTGATAAATTCAGGTTTCTTTCGTTCGAAACGGTGGATTTTTGTGAAATCACGATAAAACTGTTGTTTCAAACTTGCAAAAACATAGAAAAACTTTGTTTTGAACTATTCAAACTTAAAAATTCATGTTTCTTTCGTGTGAAACGGCGATTTATGAGAAATGACGATAAAATTGCTGTTTTAAACATGAAAAAACATAGAAAAACGCTGTTTTTAACTATTCAAACTGACAAATTCATGTTTTTTTCGTGTGAAACGGCGATTTATGAGAAATGACGATAAAATTGCTGTTTTAAACATGAAAAAACATAGAAAAACGCTGTTTTGAATTATTCAAACTGACAAATTCATGTTTCTTTCGTGTGAAACGGCGATTTATGAGAAATGACGATAAAATTGCTGTTTTAAACTTGCAAAAACATAGAAAAACGCTGTTTTGAACTATTCAAACTGACAAATTCATGTTTCTTTCGTGTGAAACGGCGATTTTTGAGAAATGACGCTAAAATTGCTGTTTTAAACTTGCAAAAACATAGAAAAACGCTGTTTTGAACTATTCAAACTGACAAATTCATGTTTCTTTTGTGTGAAACGGCGATTTATGAGAAATGACGATAAAATTGCTGTTTTAAACTTGCAAAAACATAGAAAAACGCTGTTTTAAACTATTCAAACTGACAAATTCATGTTTCTTTCGTGTGAAACGGTGATTTATGAGAAATGACGATAAAATTGCTGTTTTAAACTTGCAAAAACATAGAAAAACGCTGTTTTTAACTATTCAAACTGATAAATTCATGTTTCTTTCGTGTGAAACGGCGATTTATGAGAAATGACGATAAAATTGCTGTTTTAAACTTGCAAAAACATAGAAAAACGCTGTTTTTAACTATTCAAACTCATAAATTCATGTTTCTCTCGTGTGAAACGGCGATTTATGAGAAATGACGATAAAATTGCTGTTTTAAACTTGCAAAAACATAGAAAAACGCTGTTTTTAACTATTCAAACTGATAAATTCAGGTTTCTTTCGTTCGAAACGGTGGATTGTTGTGAAATCACGATAAAACTGTTGTTTTAAACTTGCAAAAACATAGAAAAACTCTGTTTTGAACTATTCAAACTGATAAATTCATGTTTCTTTCGTGTGAAACGGCGATTTATGAGAAATGACGATAAAATTGCTGTTTTAAACATGAAAAAACATAGAAAAACGCTGTTTTTAACTATTCAAACTGACAAATTCATGTTTTTTTCGTGTGAAACGGCGATTTATGAGAAATGACGATAAAATTGCTGTTTTAAACATGAAAAAACATAGAAAAACGCTGTTTTGAACTATTCAAACTGACAAATTCATGTTTCTTTCGTGTGAAACGGCGATTTATGAGAAATGACGATAAAATTGCTGTTTTAAACTTGCAAAAACATAGAAAAACGCTGTTTTTAACTATTCAAACTGACAAATTCATGTTTTTTTCGTGTGAAACGGCGATTTATGAGAAATGACGATAAAATTGCTGTTTTAAACATGAAAAAACATAGAAAAACGCTGTTTTGAACTATTCAAACTGACAAATTCATGTTTCTTTCGTGTGAAACGGCGATTTATGAGAAATGACGATAAAATTGCTGTTTTTAAACTTGCAAAAACATAGAAAAACGCTGTTTTTAACTATTCAAACTGACAAATTCATGTTTCTTTCGTGTGAAACGGCGATTTATGAGAAATGACGATAAAATTGCTGTTTTAAACTTGCAAAAACATAGAAAAACGCTGTTTTCAACTATTCAAACTGACAAATTCATGTTTCTTTCGTGTGAAACGGTGATTTATGAGAAATGACGATAAAATTGCTGTTTTAAACATGAAAAAACATAGATAAACGCTGTTTTGAACTATTCAAACTGACAAATTCGTGTTTCTTTCGTGTGAAACGGCGATTTATGAGAAATGACGCTAAAATTGCTGTTTTAAACTTGCAAAAACATAGAAAAACGCTGTTTTGAACTATTCAAACTGACAAATTCATGTTTCTTTCGTGTGAAACGGCGATTTATGAGAAATGAGGATAAAATTGCTGTTTTAAACTTGCAAAAACATAGAAAAACGCTGTTTTTAACTATTCAAACTGATAAATTCATGTTTCTTTCGTGTGAAACGGCGATTTATGAGAAATGACGATAAAATTGCTGTTTTAAACTTGCAAAAACATAGAAAAACGCCGTTTTTAACTATTCAAACTGATAAATTCAGGTTTCTTTCGTTCAAAACGGTGGATTTTTGTGAAATCACGATAAAACTGCTGTTTTAAACTTGCAAAAACATATAAAAACGCTGTTTTGAACTATTCAAACTGATAAATTCAGGTTTCTTTCGTGTGAAACGGCGATTTATGAGAAATGACGATAAAATTGCTGTTTTAAACTTGCAAAAACATAGAAAAACGCTGTTTTTAACTATTCAAACTGATAAATTCATGTTTCTTTTGTGTGAAACGGCGATTTATGAGAAATGACGATAAAATTGCTGTTTTAAACTTGCAAAAACATAGAAAAACGCTGTTTTTAACTATTCAAACTGATAAATTCAAGTTTCTTTCGTTCGAAACGGTGGATTTTTGTGAAATCACGATAAAACTGTTGTTTTAAACTTGCAAAAACATAGAAAAACTCTGTTTTGAACTATTTAAACTGATAAATTCATGTTTCTTTCGTGTGAAACGGCGATTTATGAGAAATGACGATAAAATTGCTGTTTTAAACATGAAAAAACATAGAAAAACGCTGTTTTTAACTATTCAAACTGAAAAATTCATGTTTTTTTCGTGTGAAACGGCGATTTATGAGAAATGACGATAAAATTGCTGTTTTAAACATGAAAAAACATAGAAAAACGCTGTTTTGAACTATTCAAACTGACAAATTCATGTTTCTTTCGTGTGAAACGGCGATTTATGAGAAATGACGATAAAATTGCTGTTTTAAACTTGCAAAAACATAGAAAAACGCTGTTTTTAACTATTCAAACTGACAAATTTATGTTTTTTTCGTGTGAAACGGCGATTTATGAGAAATGACGATAAAATTGCTGTTTTAAACATGAAAAAACATAGAAAAACGCTGTTTTGAACTATTCAAACTGACAAATTCATGTTTCTTTCGTGTGAAACGGCGATTTATGAGAAATGACGATAAAATTGCTGTTTTAAACTTGCAAAAACATAGAAAAACGCTGTTTTTAACTATTCAAACTGACAAATTCATGTTCCTTCGTGTGAAACGGCGATTTATGAGAAATGACGATAAAATTGCTGTTTTAAACTTGCAAAAACATAGAAAAACGCTGTTTTCAACTATTCAAACTGACAAATTCATGTTTTTTTCGTGTGAAACGGCGATTTATGAGAAATGACGATAAAATTGCTGTTTTAAACATGAAAAAACATAGATAAACGCTGTTTTGAACTATTCAAACTGACAAATTCATGTTTCTTTCGTGTGAAACGGCTATTTATGAGAAATGACGCTAAAATTGCTGTTTTAAACTTGCAAAAACATAGAAAAACGCTGTTTTGAACTACTCAAACTGACAAATTCATGTTTCTTTCGTGTGAAACGGCGATTTATGAGAAATGACGATAAAATTGCTGTTTTAAACTTGCAAAAACATAGAAAAACGCTGTTTTTAACTATTCAAATTGATAAATTCATGTTTCTTTCGTGTGAAACGGCGATTTATGAGAAATGACGATAAAATTGCTGTTTTAAACTTGCAAAAACATAGAAAAACGCTGTTTTTAACTATTCAAACTGATAAATTCAGGTTTCTTTCGTTCAAAACGGTGGATTTTTGTGAAATCACGATAAAACTGCTGTTTTAAACTTGCAAAAACATATAAAAACGCTGTTTTGAACTATTCAAACTGATAAATTCATGTTTCTTTCGTGTTAAACGGCGATTTATGAGAAATGACGATAAAATTGCTGTTTTAAACTTGCAAAAACATAGAAAAACGCTGTTTTTAACTATTCAAACTGATAAATTCATGTTTCTTTCGTGTGAAACGGCGATTTATGAGAAATGACGATAAAATTGCTGTTTTAAACTTGCAAAAACATAGAAAAACGCTGTTTTTAACTATTCAAACTGATAAATTCAGGTTTCTTTCGTTCGAAACGGTGGATTTTTGTGAAATCACGATAAAACTGTTGTTTTAAACTTGCAAAAACATAGAAAAACTCTGTTTTGAACTATTCAAACTGATAAATTCATGTTTCTTTCGTGTGAAACGGCGATTTATGAGAAATGACGATAAAATTGCTGTTTTAAACATGAAAAAACATAGAAAAACGCTGTTTTTAACTATTCAAACTGACAAATTCATGTTTTTTTCGTGTGAAACGGCGATTTATGAGAAATGACGATAAAATTGCTGTTTTAAACATGAAAAAACATAGAAAAACGCTGTTTTGAACTATTCAAACTGACAAATTCATGTTTCTTTCGTGTGAAACGGCGATTTATGAGAAATGACGATAAAATTGCTGTTTTAAACTTGCAAAAACATAGAAAAACGCTGTTTTTAACTATTCAAACTGACAAATTCATGTTTTTTTCGTGTGAAACGGCGATTTATGAGAAATGACGATAAAATTGCTGTTTTAAACATGAAAAAACATAGAAAAACGCTGTTTTGAACTATTCAAACTGACAAATTCATGTTTCTTTCGTGTGAAACGGCGATTTATGAGAAATGACGATAAAATTGCTGTTTTAAACTTGCAAAAACATAGAAAAACGCTGTTTTCAACTATTCAAACTGACAAATTCATGTTTCTTTCGTGTGAAACGGCGATTTATGAGAAATGACGATAAAATTGCTGTTTTAAACATGAAAAAACATAGATAAACGCAGTTTTGAACTATTCAAACTGACAAATTCATGTTTCTTTCGTGTGAAACGGCGATTTATGAGAAATGACGCTAAAATTGCTGTTTTAAACTTGCAAAAACATAGAAAAAACGCTGTTTTGAACTATTCAAACTGACAAATTCATGTTTCTTTCGTGTGAAACGGCAATTTATGAGAAATGACGATAAAATAGCTGTTTTAAACTTGCAAAAACATAGAAAAACGCTGTTTTTAACTCTTCAAACTGATAAATTCATGTTTCTTTCGTGTGAAACGGCGATTTATGAGAAATGACGATAAAATTGCTGTTTTAAACTTGCAAAAACATAGAAAAACGCTGTTTTTAACTATTCAAACTGATAAATTCAGGTTTCTTTCGTTCAAAACGGTGGATTTTTGTGAAATCACGATAAAACTGCTGTTTTAAACTTGCAAAAACATATAAAAACGCTGTTTTGAACTATTCAAACTGATAAATTCATGTTTCTTTCGTGTGAAACGGCGATTTATGAGAAATGACGATAAAATTGCTGTTTTAAACTTGCAAAAACATAGAAAAACGCTGTTTTTAACTATTCAAACTGATAAATTCATGTTTCTTTCGTGTGAAACGGCGATTTATGAGAAATGACGATAAAATTGCTGTTTTAAACATGAAAAAACATAGAAAAACGCTGTTTTGAACTATTCAAACTGACAAATTCATGTTTCTTTCGTGTGAAACGGCGATTTATGAGAAATGACGATAAAATTGCTGTTTTAAACTTGCAAAAACATAGAAAAACGCTGTTTTTAACTATTCAAACTGACAAATTCATGTTTTTTTCGTGTGAAACGGCGATTTATGAGAAATGACGATAAAATTGCTGTTTTAAACATGAAAAAACATAGAAAAAACGCTGTTTTGAACTATTCAAACTGAAAAATTCATGTTTCTTTCGTGTGAAACGGCGATTTATGAGAAATGACGATAAAATTGCTGTTTTAAACTTGCAAAAACATAGAAAAACGCTGTTTTTAACTATTCAAACTGACAAATTCATGTTTCTTTCGTGTGAAACGGCGATTTATGAGAAATGACGATAAAATTGCTGTTTTAAACTTGCAAAAACATAGAAAAACGCTGTTTTCAACTATTCAAACTGACAAATTTATGTTTCTTTCGTGTGAAACGGTGATTTATGAGAAATGACGATAAAATTGCTGTTTTAAACATGAAAAAACATAGATAAACGCTGTTTTGAACTATTCAAACTGACAAATTCATGTTTCTTTCGTGTGAAACGGCGATTTATGAGAAATGACGCTAAAATTGCTGTTTTAAACTTGCAAAAACATAGAAAAACGCTGTTTTGAACTATTCAAACTGACAAATTCATGTTTCTTTCGTGTGAAACGGCGATTTATGAGAAATGAGGATAAAATTGCTGTTTTAAACTTGCAAAAACATAGAAAAACGCTGTTTTTAACTATTCAAACTGATAAATTCATGTTTCTTTCGTGTGAAACGGCGATTTATGAGAAATGACCATAAAATTGCTGTTTTAAACTTGCAAAAACATAGAAAAACGCCGTTTTTAACTATTCAAACTGATAAATTCAGGTTTCTTTCGTTCAAAACGGTGGATTTTTGTGAAATCACGATAAAACTGCTGTTTTAAACTTGCAAAAACATATAAAAACGCTGTTTTGAACTATTCAAACTGATAAATTCAGGTTTCTTTCGTGTGAAACGGCGATTTATGAGAAATGACGATAAAATTGCTGTTTTAAACTTGCAAAAACATAGAAAAACGCTGTTTTTAACTATTCAAACTGATAAATTCATGTTTCTTTTGTGTGAAACGGCGATTTATGAGAAATGACGATAAAATTGCTGTTTTAAACTTGCAAAAACATAGAAAAACGCTGTTTTTAACTATTCAAACTGATAAATTCAGGTTTCTTTCGTTCGAAACGGTGGATTTTTGTGAAATCACGA
Organism: Poecilus cupreus; assembly: GCA_963942605.1. NCBI lineage: Eukaryota > Metazoa > Arthropoda > Insecta > Coleoptera > Carabidae > Poecilus > Poecilus cupreus. The sequence continues at coordinate 16,212 of CAWWDY010001674.1, read as the reverse complement.
TAAAACTGTTGTTTTAAACTTGCAAAAACATAGAAAAACTCTGTTTTGAACTATTCAAACTGATAAATTCATGTTTCTTTCGTGTGAAACGGCGATTTATGAGAAATGACGATAAAATTGCTGTTTTAAACATGAAAAAACATAGAAAAACGCTGTTTTGAACTATTCAAACTGACAAATTCATGTTTCTTTCGTGTGAAACGGCGATTTATGAGAAATGACGATAAAATTGCTGTTTTAAACTTGCAAAAACATAGAAAAACGCTGTTTTTAACTATTCAAACTGACAAATTTATGTTTTTTTCGTGTGAAACGGCGATTTATGAGAAATGACGATAAAATTGCTGTTTTAAACATGAAAAAACATAGAAAAACGCTGTTTTGAACTATTCAAACTGACAAATTCATGTTTCTTTCGTGTGAAACGGCGATTTATGAGAAATGACGATAAAATTGCTGTTTTAAACTTGCAAAAACATAGAAAAACGCTGTTTTTAACTATTCAAACTGACAAATTCATGTTTCTTTCGTGTGAAACGGCGATTTATGAGAAATGACGATAAAATTGCTGTTTTAAACTTGCAAAAACATAGAAAAACGCTGTTTTCAACTATTCAAACTGACAAATTCATGTTTCTTTCGTGTGAAACGGCGATTTATGAGAAATAACGATAAAATTGCTGTTTTAAACATGAAAAAACATAGATAAACGCTGTTTTGAACTATTCAAACTGACAAATTCATGTTTCTTTCGTGTGAAACGGCTATTTATGAGAAATGACGATAAAATTGCTGTTTTAAACTTGCAAAAACATAGAAAAACGCTGTTTTTTACTATTCAAACTGATAAATTCATGTTTCTTTCGTGTGAAACGGCGAATTATGAGAAATGACGATAAAATTGCTGTTTTAAACTTGCAAAAACATAGAAAAACGCTGTTTTTAACTATTCAAACTGATAAATTCATGTTTCTTTCGTGTGAAACGGCGATTTACGAGAAATGACGATAAAATTGCTGTTTTAAACTTGCAAAAACATAGAAAAACGCTGTTTTTAACTATTCAAACTGATAAATTCAGGTTTCTTTCGTTCAAAACGGTGGATTTTTGTGAAATCACGATAAAACTGCTGTTTTAAACTTGCAAAAACATATAAAAACGCTGTTTTGAACTATTCAATCTGATAAATTCATGTTTCTTTCGTGTGAAACGGCGATTTATGAGAAATGACGATAAAATTGCTGTTTTAAACTTGCAAAAACATAGAAAAACGCTGTTTTTAACTATTCAAACTGATAAATTCATGTTTCTTTCGTGTGAAACGGCGATTTATGAGAAATGACGATAAAATTGCTGTTTTAAACTTGCAAAAACCTAGAAAAACGCTGTTTTTAACTATTCAAACTGATAAATTCAGGTTTCTTTCGTTCGAAACGGTGGATTTTTGTGAAATCACGATAAAACTGTTGTTTTAAAGTTGCAAAAACATAGAAAAACTCTGTTTTGAACTATTCAAACTGATAAATTCATGTTTCTTTCGTGTGAAACGGCGATTTATGAGAAATGACGATAAAATTGCTGTTTTAAACATGAAAAAACATAGAAAAACGCTGTTTTTAACTATTCAAACTGACAAATTCATGTTTTTTTCGTGTGAAACGGCGATTTATGAGAAATGACGATAAAATTGCTGTTTTAAACATGAAAAAACATAGAAAAACGCTGTTTTGAACTATTCAAACTGACAAATTCATGTTTCTTTCGTGTGAAACGGCGATTTATGAGAAATGACGATAAAATTGCTGTTTTAAACTTGCAAAAACATAGAAAAACGCTGTTTTTAACTATTCAAACTGACAAATTCATGTTTTTTTCGTGTGAAACGGCGATTTATGAGAAATGACGATAAAATTGCTGTTTTAAACATGAAAAAACATAGAAAAACGCTGTTTTGAACTATTCAAACTGACAAATTCATGTTTCTTTCATGTGAAACGGCGATTTATGAGAAATGACGATAAAATTGCTGTTTTAAACTTGCAAAAACATAGAAAAACTCTGTTTTCAACTATTCAAACTGACAAATTCATGTTTCTTTCGTGTGAAACGGCGATTTATGAGAAATGACGATAAAATTGCTGTTTTAAACATGAAAAAACATAGATAAACGCAGTTTTGAACTATTCAAACTGACAAATTCATGTTTCTTTCGTGTGAAACGGCGATTTATGAGAAATGACGCTAAAATTGCTGTTTTAAACTTGCAAAAACATAGAAAAACGCTGTTTTGAACTATTCAAACTGACAAATTCATGTTTCTTTCGTGTGAAACGGCAATTTATGAGAAATGACGATAAAATAGCTGTTTTAAACTTGCAAAAACATATAAAAACGCTGTTTTTAACTCTTCAAACTGATAAATTCATGTTTCTTTCGTGTGAAACGGCGATTTATGAGAAATGACGATAAAATTGCTGTTTTAAACTTGCAAAAACATAGAAAAACGCTGTTTTTAACTATTCAAACTGATAAATTCAGGTTTCTTTCGTTCAAAATGGTGGATTTTTGTGAAATCACGATAAAACTGCTGTTTTAAACTTGCAAAAACATATAAAAACGCTGTTTTGAACTATTCAAACTGATAAATTCATGTTTCTTTCGTTTGAAACGGCGATTTATGAGAAATGACGATAAAATTGCTGTTTTAAACTTGCAAAAACATAGAAAAACGCTGTTTTTAACTATACAAACTGATAAATTCATGTTTCTTTCGTGTGAAACGGCGATTTATGATAAATGACGATAAAATTGCTGTTTTAAACTTGCAAAAACATAGAAAAACGCTGTTTTTAACTATTCAAACTGATAAATTCAGGTTTCTTTCGTTCGAAACGGTGGATTTTTGTGAAATCACGATAAAACTGTTGTTTTAAACTTGCAAAAACATAGAAAAACTCTGTTTTGAACTATTCAAACTGATAAATTCATGTTTCTTTCGTGTGAAACGGCGATTTATGAGAAATGACGATAAAATTGCTGTTTTAAACATGAAAAAACATAGAAAAACGCTGTTTTTAACTATTCAAACTGACAAATTCATGTTTTTTTCGTGTGAAACGGCGATTTATGAGAAATGACGATAAAATTGCTGTTTTAAACATGAAAAAACATAGAAAAACGCTGTTTTGAACTATTCAAACTGACAAATTCATGTTTCTTTCGTGTGAAACGGCGATTTATGAGAAATGACGATAAAATTGCTGTTTTAAACTTGCAAAAACATAGAAAAACGCTGTTTTTAACTATTCAAACTGACAAATTCATGTTTTTTTCGTGTGAAACGGCGATTTATGAGAAATGACGATAAAATTGCTGTTATAAACATGAAAAAACATAGAAAAACGCTGTTTTGAACTATTCAAACTGACAAATTCATGTTTCTTTCGTGTGAAACGGCGATTTATGAGAAATGACGATAAAATTGCTGTTTTAAACTTGCAAAAACATAGAAAAACGCTGTTTTTTACTATTCAAACTGATAAATTCATGTTTCTTTCGTGTGAAACGGCGATTTATGAGAAATGACGATAAAATTGCTGTTTTAAACTTGCAAAAACATAGAAAAACGCTGTTTTTTACTATTCAAACTGATAAATTCATGTTTCTTTCGTGTGAAACGGCGAATTATGAGAAATGACGATAAAATTGCTGTTTTAAACTTGCAAAAACATAGAAAAACGCTGTTTTTAACTATTCAAACTGATAAATTTATGTTTCTCTCGTGTGAAACGGCGATTTATGAGAAATGACGATAAAATTGCTGTTTTAAACTTGCAAAAACATAGAAAAACGCTGTTTTTAACTATTCAAACTGATAAATTCTGGTTTCTTTCGTTCGAAACGGTGGATTTTTGTGAAATCACGATAAAACTGTTGTTTTAAACTTGCAAAAACATAGAAAAACTCTGTTTTGAACTATTTAAACTGATAAATTCATGTTTCTTTCGTGTGAAACGGCGATTTATGAGAAATGACGATAAAATTGCTGTTTTAAACATGAAAAAACATAGAAAAACGCTGTTTTTAACTATTCAAACTGACAAATTCATGTTTTTTTCGTGTGAAACGGCGATTTATGAGAAATGACGATAAAATTGCTGTTTTAAACATGAAAAAACATAGAAAAACGCTGTTTTGAATTATTCAAACTGACAAATTCATGTTTCTTTCGTGTGAAACGGCGATTTATGAGAAATGACGATAAAATTGCTGTTTTAAACTTGCAAAAACAGAAAAACGCTGTTTTGAACTATTCAAACTGACAAATTCATGTTTCTTTCGTGTGAAACGGCGATTTATGAGAAATGACGCTAAAATTGCTGTTTTAAACTTGCAAAAACATAGAAAAACGCTGTTTTGAACTATTCAAACTGACAAATTCATGTTTCTTTCGTGTGAAACGGCGATTTATGAGAAATGACGATAAATTTGCTGTTTTAAACTTGCAAAAACATAGAAAAACGCTGTTTTAAACTATTCAAACTGACAAATTCATGTTTCTTTCGTGTGAAACGGTGATTTATGAGAAATGACGATAAAATTGCTGTTTTAAACAAGAAAAAACATAGATATACGCTGTTTTGAACTATTCAAACTGACAAATTCATGTTTCTTTCGTGTGAAACGGCGATTTATGAGAAATGACGCTAAAATTGCTGTTTTAAACTTGCAAAAACATAGAAAAACGCTGTTTTGAACTATTCAAACTGACAAATTCATGTTTCTTTCGTGTGAAACGGCGATTTATGAGAAATGACGATAAAATTGCTGTTTTAAACTTGCAAAAACATAGAAAAACGCTGTTTTTAACTATTCAAACTGATAAATTCATGTTTCTTTCGTGTGAAACGGCGATTTATGAGAAATGACGATAAAATTGCTGTTTTAAACTTGCAAAAACATAGAAAAACGCTGTTTTTAACTATTCAAACTGACAAATTCATGTTTTTTTCGTTCGAAACAGTGGATTGTTGTGAAATCACGATAAAACTGTTGTTTTAAACTTGCAAAAACATAGAAAAACTCTGTTTTGAACTATTCAAACTGATAAATTCATGTTTCTTTCGTGTGAAACGGCGATTTATGAGAAATGACGATAAAATTGCTGTTTTAAACATGAAAAAACATAGAAAAACGCTGTTTTTAACTATTCAAACTGACAAATTCATGTTTTTTTCGTGTGAAACGGCGATTTATGAGAAATGACGATAAAATTGCTGTTTTAAACATGAAAAAACATAGAAAAACGCTGTTTTGAACTATTCAAACTGACAAATTCATGTTTTTTTCGTGTGAAACGGCGATTTATGAGAAATGACGATAAAATTGCTGTTTTAAACATGAAAAAACATAGAAAAACGCTGTTTTGAACTATTCAAACTGACAAATTCATGTTTCTTTCGTGTGAAACGGCGATTTATGAGAAATGACGATAAAATTGCTGTTTTAAACTTGCAAAAACATAGAAAAACGCTGTTTTTAACTATTCAAACTGACAAATTCATGTTTCTTTCGTGTGAAACGGCGATTTATGAGAAATGACGATAAAATTGCTGTTTTAAACTTGCAAAAACATAGAAAAACGCTGTTTTCAACTATTCAAACTGACAAATTCATGTTTCTTTCTTGTGAAACGGTGATTTATGAGAAATGACGATAAAATTGCTGTTTTAAACATGAAAAAACATAGATAAACGCTGTTTTGAACTATTCAAACTGACAAATTCATGTTTCTTTCGTGTGAAACGGCGATTTATGAGAAATGACGCTAAAATTGCTGTTTTAAACTTGCAAAAACATAGAAAAACGCTGTTTTGAACTATTCAAACTGACAAATTCATGTTTCTTTCGTGTGAAACGGCGATTTATGAGAAATGAGGATAAAATTGCTGTTTTAAACTTGCAAAAACATAGAAAAACGCTGTTTTTAACTATTCAAACTGATAAATTCATGTTTCTTTCGTGTGAAACGGCGATTTATGAGAAATTACGATAAAATTGCTGTTTTAAACTTGCAAAAACATAGAAAAACGCCGTTTTTAACTATTCAAACTGATAAATTCAGGTTTCTTTCGTTCAAAACGGTGTATTTTTGTGAAATCACGATAAAACTGCTGTTTTAAACTTGCAAAAACATATAAAAACGCTGTTTTGAACTATTCAAACTGATAAATTCAGGTTTCTTTCGTGTGAAACGGCGATTTATGAGAAATGACGATAAAATTGCTGTTTTAAACTTGCAAAAACATAGAAAAACGCTGTTTTTAACTATTCAAACTGATAAATTCAGGTTTCTTTCGTTCGAAACGGTGGATTTTTGTGAAATCACGATAAAACTGTTGTTTTAAACTTGCAAAAACATAGAAAAACTCTGTTTTGAACTATTCAAACTGATAAATTCATGTTTCTTTCGTGTGAAACGGCGAATTATGAGAAATGACGATAAAATTGCTGTTTTAAACATGAAAAAACATAGAAAAACGCTGTTTTTAACTATTCAAACTGACAAATTCATGTTTTTTTCGTGTGAAACGGCGATTTATGAGAAATGACGATAAAATTGCTGTTTTAAACATGAAAAAACATAGAAAAACGCTGTTTTGAACTATTCAAACTGACAAATTCATGTTTCTTTCGTGTGAAACGGCGATTTATGAGAAATGACGATAAAATTGCTGTTTTAAACTTGCAAAAACATAGAAAAACGCTGTTTTTAACTATTCAAACTGACAAATTCATGTTTTTTTCGTGTGAAACGGCGATTTATGAGAAATGACGATAAAATTGCTGTTATAAACATGAAAAAACATAGAAAAACGCTGTTTTGAACTATTCAAACTGACAAATTCATGTTTCTTTCGTGTGAAACGGCGATTTATGAGAAATGACGATAAAATTGCTGTTTTAAACTTGCAAAAACATAGAAAAACGCTGTTTTTTACTATTCAAACTGATAAATTCATGTTTCTTTCGTGTGAAACGGCGATTTATGAGAAATGACGATAAAATTGCTGTTTTAAACTTGCAAAAACATAGAAAAACGCTGTTTTTTACTATTCAAACTGATAAATTCATGTTTCTTTCGTGTGAAACGGCGAATTATGAGAAATGACGATAAAATTGCTGTTTTAAACTTGCAAAAACATAGAAAAACGCTGTTTTTAACTATTCAAACTGATAAATTTATGTTTCTCTCGTGTGAAACGGCGATTTATGAGAAATGACGATAAAATTGCTGTTTTAAACTTGCAAAAACATAGAAAAACGCTGTTTTTAACTATTCAAACTGATAAATTCAGGTTTCTTTCGTTCGAAACGGTGGATTTTTGTGAAATCACGATAAAACTGTTGTTTTAAACTTGCAAAAACATAGAAAAACTCTGTTTTGAACTATTCAAACTGATAAATTCATGTTTCTTTCGTGTGAAACGGCGATTTATGAGAAATGACGATAAAATTGCTGTTTTAAACATGAAAAAACATAGAAAAACGCTGTTTTTAACTATTCAAACTGACAAATTCATGTTTTTTTCGTGTGAAACGGCGATTTATGAGAAATGACGATAAAATTGCTGTTTTAAACATGAAAAAACATAGAAAAACGCTGTTTTGAACTATTCAAACTGACAAATTCATGTTTCTTTCGTGTGAAACGGCGATTTATGAGAAATGACGATAAAATTGCTGTTTTAAACTTGCAAAAACATAGATAAACGCAGTTTTTAACTATTCAAACTGACAAATTCATGTTTTTTTCGTGTGAAACGGCGATTTATGAGAAATGACGATAAAATTGCTGTTTTAAACATGAAAAAACATAGAAAAACGCTGTTTTGAACTATTCAAACTGACAAATTCATGTTTCTTTCGTGTGAAACGGCGATTTATGAGAAATGACGATAAAATAGCTGTTTTAAACTTGCAAAAACATATAAAAACGCTGTTTTTAACTCTTCAAACTGATAAATTCATGTTTCTTTCGTGTGAAACGGCGATTTATGAGAAATGACGATAAAATTGCTGTTTTAAACTTGCAAAAACATAGAAAAACGCTGTTTTTAACTATTCAAACTGATAAATTCAGGTTTCTTTCGTTCAAAACGGTGGATTTTTGTGAAATCACGATAAAACTGCTGTTTTAAACTTGCAAAAACATATAAAAACGCTGTTTTGAACTATTCAAACTGATAAATTCATGTTTCTTTCGTGTGAAACGGCGATTTATGAGAAATGACGATAAAATTGCTGTTTTAAACTTGCAAAAACATAGAAAAACGCTGTTTTTAACTATACAAACTGATAAATTCATGTTTCTTTCGTGTGAAACGGCGATTTATGATAAATGACGATAAAATTGCTGTTTTAAACTTGCAAAAACATAGAAAAACGCTGTTTTTAACTATTCAAACTGATAAATTCAGGTTTCTTTCGTTCGAAACGGTGGATTTTTGTGAAATCACGATAAAACTGTTGTTTTAAACTTGCAAAAACATAGAAAAACTCTGTTTTGAACTATTCAAACTGATAAATTCATGTTTCTTTCGTGTGAAACGGCGATTTATGAGAAATGACGATAAAATTGCTGTTTTAAACATGAAAAAACATAGAAAAACGCTGTTTTTAACTATTCAAACTGACAAATTCATGTTTTTTTCGTGTGAAACGGCGATTTATGAGAAATGACGATAAAATTGCTGTTTTAAACATGAAAAAACATAGAAAAACGCTGTTTTGAACTATTCAAACTGACAAATTCATGTTTCTTTCGTGTGAAACGGCGATTTATGAGAAATGACGATAAAATTGCTGTTTTAAACTTGCAAAAACATAGAAAAACGCTGTTTTTAACTATTCAAACTGACAAATTCATGTTTTTTTCGTGTGAAACGGCGATTTATGAGAAATGACGATAAAATTGCTGTTATAAACATGAAAAAACATAGAAAAACGCTGTTTTGAACTATTCAAACTGACAAATTCATGTTTCTTTCGTGTGAAACGGCGATTTATGAGAAATGACGATAAAATTGCTGTTTTAAACTTGCAAAAACATAGAAAAACGCTGTTTTTTACTATTCAAACTGATAAATTCATGTTTCTTTCGTGTGAAACGGCGATTTATGAGAAATGACGATAAAATTGCTGTTTTAAACTTGCAAAAACATAAAAAAACGCTGTTTTTTACTATTCAAACTGATAAATTCATGTTTCTTTCGTGTGAAACGGCGAATTATGAGAAATGACGATAAAATTGCTGTTTTAAACTTGCAAAAACATAGAAAAACGCTGTTTTTAACTATTCAAACTGATAAATTAATGTTTCTCTCGTGTGAAACGGCGATTTATGAGAAATGACGATAAAATTGCTGTTTTAAACTTGCAAAAACATAGAAAAACGCTGTTTTTAACTATTCAAACTGATAAATTCAGGTTTCTTTCGTTCGAAACGGTGGATTTTTGTGAAATCACGATAAAACTGTTGTTTTAAACTTGCAAAAACATAGAAAAACTCTGTTTTGAACTATTTAAACTGATAAATTCATGTTTCTTTCGTGTGAAACGGCGATTTATGAGAAATGACGATAAAATTGCTGTTTTAAACATGAAAAAACATAGAAAAACGCTGTTTTTAACTATTCAAACTGACAAATTCATGTTTTTTTCGTGTGAAACGGCGATTTATGAGAAATGACGATAAAATTGCTGTTTTAAACATGAAAAAACATAGAAAAACGCTGTTTTGAATTATTCAAACTGACAAATTCATGTTTCTTTCGTGTGAAACGGCGATTTATGAGAAATGACGATAAAATTGCTGTTTTAAACTTGCAACAAACAGATAAACGCTGTTTTGAACTATTCAAACTGACAAATTCATGTTTCTTTCGTGTGAAACGGCGATTTATGAGAAATGACGCTAAAATTGCTGTTTTAAACTTGCAAAAACATAGAAAAACGCTGTTTTGAACTATTCAAACCTGACAAATTCATGTTTCTTTCGTGTGAAACGGCGATTTATGAGAAATGACGATAAAATTGCTGTTTTAAACTTGCAAAAACATAGAAAAACGCTGTTTTTAACTATTCAAACTGATAAATTCATGTTTCTTTCGTGTGAAACGGCGATTTATGAGAAATGACGATAAAATTGCTGTTTTAAACTTGCAAAAACATAGAAAAACGCTGTTTTTTAACTATTCAAACTGACAAATTCATGTTTTTTTCGTTCGAAACAGTGGATTGTTGTGAAATCACGATAAAACTGTTGTTTTAAACTTGCAAAAACATAGAAAAACTCTGTTTTGAACTATTCAAAACTGATAAATTCATGTTTCTTTCGTGTGAAACGGCGATTTATGAGAAATGACGATAAAATTGCTGTTTTAAACATGAAAAAACATAGAAAAACGCTGTTTTTAACTATTCAAACTGACAAATTCATGTTTTTTTTCGTGTGAAACGGCGATTTATGAGAAATGACGATAAAATTGCTGTTTTAAACATGAAAAAACATAGAAAAACGCTGTTTTGAACTATTCAAACTGACAAATTCATGTTTTTTTCGTGTGAAACGGCGATTTATGAGAATGACGATAAAATTGCTGTTTTAAACATGAAAAAACATAGAAAAAACGCTGTTTTGAACTATTCAAACTGACAAATTCATGTTTCTTTCGTGTGAAACGGCGATTTATGAGAAATGACGATAAAATTGCTGTTTTAAACTTGCAAAAACATAGAAAAACGCTGTTTTTAACTATTCAAACTGACAAATTCATGTTTCTTTCGTGTCGAAACGGCGATTTATGAGAAATGACGATAAAATTGCTGTTTTAAACTTGCAAAAACATAGAAAAACGCTGTTTTCAACTATTCAAACTGACAAATTCATGTTTCTTTCTTGTGATAACGGTGATTTATGAGAAATGACGATAAAATTGCTGTTTTAAACATGAAAAAATATAGATAAACGCTGTTTTGAACTATTCAAACTGACAAATTCATGTTTCTTTCGTGTGAAACGGCGATTTATGAGAAATGACGCTAAAATTGCTGTTTTAAACTTGCAAAAACATAGAAAAAACGCTGTTTTGAACTATTCAAACTGACAAATTCATGTTTCTCTCGTGTGAAACGGCGATTTATGAGAAATGAGGATAAAATTGCTGTTTTAAACTTGCAAAAACATAGAAAAACGCTGTTTGTTAACTATTCAAACTGATAAATTCATGTTTCTTTCGTGTGAAACGGCGATTTATGAGAAATTACGATAAAATTGCTGTTTTAAACTTGCAAAAACATAGAAAAACGCCGTTTTTTAACTATTCAAACTGATAAATTCAGGTTTCTTTCGTTCAACAACGGTGGATTTTTGTGAAATCACGATAAAACTGCTGTTTTAAACTTGCAAAAACATATAAAAAACGCTGTTTTGAACTATTCAAACTGATAAATTCAGGTTTCTTTCGTGTGAAACGGCGATTTATGAGAAATGACGATAAAATTGCTGTTTAAAACTTGCAAAAACATAGAAAAACGCTGTTTTTTAACTATTCAAACTGATAAATTCAGGTTTCTTTCGTTCGAAACGGTGGATTTTTGTGAAATCACGATAAAACTGTTGTTTTAAACTTGCAAAAACATAGAAAAACTCTGTTTTGAACTATTCAAACTGATAAATTCATGTTTCTTTCGTGTGAAACGGCGAATTATGAGAAATGACGATAAAATTGCTGTTTTAAACATGAAAAAACATAGAAAAAACGCTGTTTTTAACTATTCCAAACTGACAAATTCATGTTTTTTTCGTGTGAAACGGCGATTTATGAGAAATGACGATAAAATTGCTGTTTTAAACATGAAAAAACATAGAAAAACGCTGTTTGAACTATTCAAACTGACAAATTCATGTTTCTTTCGTGTGAGAAACGGCGATTTATGAGAAATGACGATAAAATTGCTGTTTTAAACTTGCAAAAAACATAGAAAAACGCTGTTTTTAACTATTCAAACTGACAAATTCATGTTTTTATCGTGTGAAACATCGATTTATGAGAAATGACGATAAAATTGCTGTTATAAACATGAAAAAACATAGAAAAAACGCTGTTTTGAACTATTCAAACTGACAAATTCATGTTTCTTTCGTGTGAAACGGCGATTTATGAGAAATGACGATAAAATTGCTGTTTTAAACTTGCAAAAACATAGAAAAACGCTGTTTTTTTACTATTCAAACTGATAAATTCATGTTTCTTTCGTGTGAAACGGCGATTTATGAGAAATGACGATAAAATTGCTGTTTTAAACTTGCAAAAACATAGAAAAACGCTGTTTTTTACTATTCAAACTGATAAATTCATGTTTCTTTCGTGTGAAACGGCGAATTATGAGAAATGACGGATAAAATTGCTGTTTTAAACTTGCAAAAACATAGAAAAACGCTGTTTTTAACTATTCAAAACTGATAAATTTATGTTTCTCTCGTGTGAAACGGCGATTTATGAGAAATTACGATAAAATTGCTGTTTTAAACTTGCAAAAACATAGAAAAACGCTGTTTTTAACTATTCAAACTGATAAATTCAGGTTTCTTTCGTTCGAAACGGTGGATTTTTGTGAAAGTCACGATAAAACTGTTGTTTTAAAACTTGCAAAAACATAGAAAAACTCTGTTTTTGAACTATTCAAACTGATAAATTCCATGTTTCTTTCGTGTGAAACGGCGATTTATGAGAAATGACGATAAAATTGCTGTTTTAAACATGAAAAAAACATAGAAAAAACGCTGTTTTTAACTATTCCTAAACTGACAAATTCATGTTTTTTTCGTGTGAAACGGCGATTTATGAGAAATGACGATAAAATTGCTGTTTTAAACATGAAAAAACATAGAAAAAACGCTGTTTTGAATTATTCAAACTGACAAATTCATGTTTCTTTCGTGTGAAACGGCGATTTATGAGAAATGACGATAAAATTGCTGTTTTAAACTTGCAAAAACATAGAAAAACGCTGTTTTGAACTATTCAAACTGACAAATTCATGTTTCTTTCGTGTGAAACGGCGATTTATGAGAAATGACGCTAAAATTGCTGTTTTAAACTTGCAAAAACATAGAAAAACGCTGTTTTGAACTATTCAAACTGACAAATTCATGTTTCTTTCGTGTGAAACGGCGATTTATGAGAAATGACGATAAAATTGCTGTTTTAAACTTGCAAAAACATAGAAAAACGCTGTTTTAAACTATTCAAACTGACAAATTCATGTTTCTTTCGTGTGAAACGGCGATTTATGAGAAATGACGATAAAATTGCTGTTTTAAAACTTGCAAAAAACATAGAAAAACGCTGTTTTGAACTATTCAAACTGACAAATTCATGTTTTTTTCGTGTGAAACGGCGATTTATGAGAAATGACGATAAAATTGCTGTTTTAAACATGAAAAAACATAGAAAAACGCTGTTTTGAACTATTCAAACTGACAAATTCATGTTTCTTTCGTGTGAAACGGCGATTTTATGAGAAATGACGATAAAATTGCTGTTTTAAAACTTGCAAAAAACATAGAAAAACGCTGTTTTTAACTATTCAAACTGACCAAATTCATGTTTTTATCGTGTGAAACATCGATTTATGAGAAATGACGATAAAATTGCTGTTATAAACATGAAAAAACATAGAAAAACGCTGTTTTGAAACTATTCAAACTGACAAATTCATGTTTCTTTCGTGTGAAACGGCGATTTATGAGAAATGACGATAAAATTGCTGTTTTAAAACTTGCAAAAACATAGAAAAAACGCTGTTTTTTACTATTCAAACTGATAAATTCATGTTTCTTTCGTGTGAAACGGCGATTTATGAGAAATGACGATAAAATTGCTGTTTTTAAACTTGCAAAAAACATAGAAAAACGCTGTTTTTTTACTATTCAAACTGATAAATTCATGTTTCTTTCGTGTGAAACGGCGAATTATGAGAAATGACGATAAAATTGCTGTTTCTTAAACTTGCAAAAACATAGAAAAACGCTGTTTTTAACTATTCAAACTGATAAATTTATGTTTCTCTCGTGTGAAACGGCGATTTATGAGAAATTACGATAAAATTGCTGTTTTAAACTTGCAAAAACATAGAAAAACGCTGTTTTTTAACTATTCAAACTGATAAATTCAGGTTTCTTTCGTTCGAAACGGTGGATTTTTGTGAAATCACGATAAAACTGTTGTTTTAAACTTGCAAAAACATAGAAAAAACTCTGTTTTGAACTATTCAAACTGATAAATTCATGTTTCTTTCGTGTGAAACGGCGATTTATGAGAAATGACGATAAAATTGCTGTTTTAAACATGAAAAAACATAGAAAAACGCTGTTTTTAACTATTCAAACTGACAAATTCATGTTTTTTTCGTGTGAAACGGCGATTTATGAGAAATGACGATAAAATTGCTGTTTTAAACATGAAAAAACATAGAAAAACGCTGTTTTGAATTATTCAAACTGACAAATTCATGTTTCTTTCGTGTGAAACGGCGATTTATGAGAAATGACGATAAAATTGCTGTTTTAAACTTGCAAAAACATAGAAAAACGCTGTTTTTGAAACTATTCAAACTGACAAATTCATGTTTCTTTCGTGTGAAACGGCGATTTATGAGAAAATGACGCTAAAATTGCTGTTTAAAACTTGCAAAAACATAGAAAAAACGCTGTTTTGAACTATTCAAACTGACAAATTCATGTTTCTTTCGTGTGAAACGGCGATTTATGAGAAATGACGATAAAATTGCTGTTTTAAACTTGCAAAAACATAGAAAAAACGCTGTTTTAAACTATTCAAACTGACAAATTCATGTTTCTTTCGTGTGAAACGGTGATTTATGAGAAATGACGATAAAATTGCTGTTTTAAACAAGAAAAAACATAGATAAACGCTGTTTTGAACTATTCAAACTGACAAATTCATGTTTCTTTCGTGTGAAAACGGCGATTTATGAGAAATGACGCTAAAATTGCTGTTTTAAACTTGCAAAAACATAGAAAAACGCTGTTTTGAACTATTCAAACTGACAAATTCATGTTTCTTTCGTGTGAAACGGCGATTTATGAGAAATGACGATAAAATTGCTGTTTTAAACTTGCAAAAACATAGAAAAACGCTGTTTTTTAACTATTCAAACTGATAAATTCATGTTTCTTTCGTGTGAAACGGCGATTTATGAGAAATGACGATAAAATTGCTGTTTTAAACTTGCAAAAACATAGAAAAACGCTGTTTTTAACTATTCAAACTGACAAATTCATGTTTTTTTCGTTCGAAACAGTGGATTGTTGTGAAATCACGATAAAACTGTTGTTTTAAACTTGCAAAAACATAGAAAAACTCTGTTTTGAACTATTCAAACTGATAAATTCATGTTTCTTTCGTGTGAAACGGCGATTTATGAGAAATGACGATAAAATTGCTGTTTTAAACATGAAAAAACATAGAAAAACGCTGTTTTTAACTATTCAAACTGACAAATTCATGTTTTTTTCGTGTGAAACGGCGATTTATGAGAAATGACGATAAAATTGCTGTTTTAAAACATGAAAAAACATAGAAAAACGCTGTTTTGAACTATTCAAACTGACAGAATTCATGTTTCTTTCGTGTGAAACGGCGATTTATTAGAAATGACGATAAAATTGCTGTTTTAAACTTGCAAAAACATAGAAAAACGCTGTTTTTTAACTATTCAAACTGACAAATTCATGTTTTTTTCGTGTGAAACGGCGATTTATGAGAAATGACGATAAAATTGCTGTTTTAAACATGAAAAAACATAGAAAAAACGCTGTTTTGAACTATTCAAACTGACAAATTCATGTTTCTTTCGTGTGAAACGGCGATTTATGAGAAATGACGATAAAATTGCTGTTTTAAACTTGCAAAAAACATAGAAAAACGCTGTTTTGAACTATTCAAACTGACAAATTCATGTTTCTTTCGTGTGAAACGGCGATTTATGAGAAATGACGATAAAATTGCTGTTTTAAAACTTGCAAAAACATAGAAAAACGCTGTTTTCAACTATTCAAACTGACAAATTCATGTTTCTTTCTTGTGAAACGGTGATTTATGAGAAATGACGATAAAATTGCTG
>CAWWDY010001673.1:0-33986 GCA_963942605.1 Poecilus cupreus | reverse complement strand
TGTCGTGTGTAATGCTTATGTTTGCAAAATCAAGATAAAATAGCTGTTTTCAGCTTGCAAAAACATACAAAATGCTGTTTTCAAGTATTTAAATTGTCATATTCATGTTTCTGTCGTGTATAATAGCTAATGTTGGTGAAAGCAAGATAAAAATGCTGTTTTAAGCATACAAAAGCATACTAAACACCGTTTTCAAGTATTTAAACTGTCATATTCATGTATATGTCGTGTGTATTGGCTTATGTTTGCAAATCAAGACAAAATAGCTGTTTCAGCTTGCAAAAATATACAAAATGCTGTTTTCAAGTATTTAAACTGTCATATTCATGTTTCTGTCGTGTATAATAGCTCATGTTGGTGAAAGCAAGATAAAAATGCTGTTTTAAGCATGCAAAAGGATACAAAACACCGTTTTCAAGTATTTAAACTGTCATATTCATGTTTATGTCCTGTGTAATGGCTTATGTTTGCAAAATCAATATAAAATAGCTGTTTTCAGCTTGCAAAACATACAAAATGCTGTTTTCAAGTATTTAAACTGTCATATTCATGTTTCTGTCGTGTATAATAGCTATTGTTGGTGAAAGCAAGACAAAAATGCTGTTTTAAGCATGCAAAAGCATACAAAACACCGTTTTCAAGTATTTAACTGTCATATTCAAGTATATGTCGTGTGTATTGTCATATGTTTGCAAAATCAAGATAAAATAGCTGCTTTCAGCTTGCAAAAACATGCAAAATGCTGTTTTTAAGTATTTAAACTGTCATATTCATGTTTCAGTCATGTATAATAGCGAATGTTGGTGAAAAGAAGATAAAAATGCTGTTTAAGCATACAAAACACAGTTTTCAAGTATTTAAACTGTCAAATTCATGTTTCTTTCATGTATAATAGCTAATGTTGGTGAAAGCAAGATAAAAATGCTGTTTTAAGCATGCAAAAGCATACAAAACACCGTTTTTCAAGTATTTAAACTGTCATATTCATGTTTCTGTCGTGTATAATAGCTAATGTTGGTGAAAGCAAGATAAAAATGCTGTTTTAAGCATGCAAAAGCATACAAAACACGGTTTTCAAGTATTTAAACTGTCATATTCATGTATATGTCGTGTGTAGTGGCTTATGTTTGCAAAGTCAGATAAAATAGCTGTTTTCAGCTTGCAAAAAACATACAAAAAACTGTTTTCAAGTATTTAAACTGTCATATTCATGTTTCTGTCGTGTGTAATAGCTAATGTTGGTGAAAAGCAAGATAAAAATGCTGTTTTAAGCATGCAAAAGCATACAAAACACCGTTTTCAAGTATTTAAACTGTCATATTCATGTATATGTCGTGTGTAATGGCTTTTGTTTGCAAAATCAAGATAAAATAGCTGTTTTTAGCTTGCAAAAACATATAAAATGCTGTTTTCAAGTATATATACTGTAATATCATGTTTCTGTCGTGTATAATAGCTAATGTTGGTGAAAGCAAGATAAAAATGCTGTTTTAAGCATGCAATAGCATACAAAACACGTTTTCAAGTATTTAAACTGTCATATTCATGTATATGTCGTGTGTAATGGCTTATGTTTGCTAAATCAAGATAAAATAGCTGTTTTCAGCTTGCAAAAACATACAAAATGCTGTTTTCAAATATTTTAACTGTCATATTCATGTTTCTGTCGTGTATAATAGTTAATGTTGGTGAAAGCAAGATAAAAATGCTGTTTTAAGCATGCAAAAGCATACAAAACACCGTTTTCAAGTATTTAAACTGTCATATCATGTTTCTGTCGTGTATAATAACTAATGTTGGTGAAAGTAAGATAAAAATGCTGTTTTAAGCATGCAAAAGCATACAAAACACCGTTTTCAAGTATTTAAACTGTCATAATCATGTATTTGTCGTGTGTAATGGCTTTTGTTTGCAAAATCAAGATAAAATAGCTGTTTTCAGCTTACAAAAACTTATAAAATGCTGTTTTCAAGTATATATACTGTCATATTCATGTTTCTGTCGTGTATAATAGCTAATGTTGGTGAAAGCAAGATAAAAATGCTGTTTTAAGCATGCAAAAGCATACAAAACACCATTTTCAAGTATTTAAACTGTCATATTCATGTATATGTTCGTGTGTAATGGCTTATGTTGCAAAATCAAGATAAAATAGCTGCTTTAAGCTTGCAAAAACATACAAAATGCTGTTTTCAAGTATTTTAAACTGTCATATTCATGTTTCTGTCGTGTATAATAGCTAATGTTGGTGAAAACAAGAAAAATTCTGTTTTAAGCATGCAAAAGCATACAAAACACCTTTTTCAAGTATGTAAACTGTCATATTCATGTATATGTCGTGTGTAATGGCTTATGTTTGCAAAATCAAGATAAAATAGCCCTTTTCAACTTGCAAAAAACATACAAAATGCTGTTTTCAAGTATTTAAACTTTCATATTCATGTTTCTATCGTGTATAATAGCTAATGTTGGTAAAAGCAAGATAAAAATGCTGTTTTAAGCATGAAAAAGCATACAAAACACCGTTTTTAAGTATTTAAACTGTCATATTCATGTATATGTCGTGTGTAATGGCTTATGTTTGCAAAATCAAGATAAAATAGCTGTTTTCAGCTTGCAAAAAACATACAAAATGCTGTTTTCAAGTATTTAAACTGTCATATTCATGTTTTTGTCGTGTATAATAGCTAATGTTGGTGAAAGCAAGATAAAAATGCTGTTTTAAGCATGCAAAAGCATACAAAACACCGTTTTAAAGTATTTAAACTGTCATATTCATGTTTCTGTCGCGTATAATAGCTAATGTTGGTGAAAGCAAGATAAAAATGCTGTTTTAAGCATGCAAAAGCATACAAAACACCGTTTTCAAGTATTTAAACAGTCATATTCATGTATATGTCGTGTGTAATGGCTCATGTTTTCAAAATCAAGATAAAATAGCTGTTTTCAGCTTGCAAAAACATACAAAATGCTGTTTTCAAGTATTTAAATTGTCATATTCATGTTTCTGTCGTGTATAATAGCTAATGTTGGTGAAAGCAAGATAAAATGCTGTTTTAAGCATGCAAAAGCATACAAAACACCGTTTTTAAAGTATTTAAACTGTCATATTCATGTTTCTGTCGCGTATAATAGCTAATGTTGGTGAAAGCAAGATAAAAATGCTGTTTTAAGCATGCAAAGTATACAAAACACCGTTTCAAGTATTTAAACTGTCATATTCATGTATATGTCGTGTTGTAATGGCTCATGTTTGCAAAATCAAGATAAAAATGCTGTTTTAAGCATGCAAAAGCATACAAAACACCGTTTTCAAGTATTTAAACTGTCATAATCATGTATATGTCGTGTGTAATGGCTTTTGTTTGCAAAATCAAGATAAAATAGCTGTTTTCAGCTTACAAAAACTTATAAATTGCTGTTTTCAAGTATATATACTGTCATATTCATGTTTCTGTCGTGTATAATAGCTAATGTTGGTGAAAGCAAGATAAAAATGCTGTTTTAAGCATGCAAAAGCATACAAAACACCATTTTCAAGTATTTAAACTGTCATATTCATGTATATGTCGTGTGTATTGGCTTATGTTTGCAAAATTAAGATAAAATGGCTGCGTTCAGCTTGCAAAAACATACAAAATGCTGTTTTCAAGTATTTAAACTGTCACTATTCATGTTTCTGTCGTGTATAATAGCTAATGTTGGTGAAAACAAGATAAAAATGCTGTTTTTATGCATGCAAAAGCATACAAAACACCGTTTTCAAGTATGTAAACTGTCATATTCATGTATATGTCGTGTGTAATGGCTTATGTTTGCAAAATCAATATATAATAGCCGTTTTCAGCTTGCAAAAAACATACAAAATGCTGTTTTCAAGTATATAAACTTTCATATTCATGTTTCTATCGTGTATAATAGCTAATGTTGGTGAAAGCAAGATAAAAATGCTGTTTTAAGCATGAAAAAGCATACAAACACCGTTTTCAAGTATTTAAACTGTCATATTCATGTATATGTCGTGTGTAATGGCTTATGTTTGCAAAATCAAGATAAAATAGCTGTTTTCAGCTTGCAAAAACATATAAAATGCTGTTTTCAAGTATATATACTGTCATATTCATGTTTCTGTCGTGTATAATAGCTAATGTTGGTGAAAGCAAGATAAAAATGCTGTTTTAAGCATGCAAAAGCATACAAAACACCATTTTTCAAGTATTTAAACTGTCATATTCATGTATATGTCGTGTGTAATGGCTTATGTTTGCAAAATCAAGATAAAATAGCTGCTTTCAGCTTGCAAAAACATACAAAATGCTGTTTTCAAGTATTTAAACTGTCATATTCATGTTTCTGTCGTGTATAATAGCTAATGTTGGTGGAAACAAGATAAAAATTCTGTTTTAAGCATGCAAAAGCATACAAAACACCGTTTCAAGTATGTAAACTGTCATATTCATGTATATGTCGTGTCTAATGGCTTATGTTTGCAAAATCAAGATAAAATAGCCCTTTTCAGCTTGCAAAAACATACAAAATGCTGTTTTCAAGAATTTAAACTTTCATATTCATGTTTCTATCGTGTATAATAGCTAATGTTGGTGAAAGCAAGATTAAAAATGCTGTTTTAAGCATGAAAAAGCATACAAAACACCGTTTTCAAGTATTTAAACTGTCATATTCATGTATATGTCGTGTGTAATGGCTTATGTTTGCAAAATCAAGATAAAATAGCTGTTTTCAGCTTGCAAAAACATACAAAATGCTGTTTTCATGTATTTAAACTGTCATATTCTTGTTTCTGTCGTGTATAATAGCTCATGTTGGTGAAAGCAAGATAAAAATGCTTTTTTAAGCATGCAAAAGCATACAAAACCCAGTTTTCATGTATTTAAACTGTCATATTTATGTTTCTGTCGTGTATAATAGCTAATGTTGGTGAAAGCAAGATAAAAATGCTATTTTAAGCATGCAAAAGAATACAAAACACCGTTTTTCAAGTATTTAAACTGTCATATTCATGTATATGTCGTGTGTAATGGCTTATGCTTGCAAAATCAAGATAAAATAGCTGTTTTCAGCTTGCAAAAACATACAAAATGCTGTTTTCAAGTATTTAAACTGTCATATTCCATGTTTCTGTCGTGTATAATAGCTAATGTTGGTGAAAGCAAGATAAAAATGCTGTTTTAAGCATGCAAAAGCATACAAAACACCGTTTTCAAGTATTTAAACTGTCATATTCATGTTTCTGTCGTGTATAATAGCTAATGTTGGTGAAAGTAAGATAAAAATGCTGTTTTAAGCATGCAAAAGCATACAAAACACCATTTTCAAGTATTTAAACTGTCATATTCATATATATATATGTCGTGTGTAATGGCTTATGTTTGCAAAATCAAGATAAAATAGCTGTTTTCAGCTTGCAAAAACATACAAAATGCTGTTTTCATGTATTTAAACTGTCATATTCTTGTTTCTGTCGTGTATAATAGCTCATGTTGGTGAAAGCAAGATAAAAATGCTGTTTTAAGCATGCAAAAGCATACAAAACCCAGTTTTATGTATTTAAACTGTCATATTTATGTTTCTGTCGTGTATAATAGCTAATGTTGGTGAAAGCAAGATAAAAATGCTATTTTAAGCATGCAAAAGAATACAAAACACCGTTTTCAAGTATTTAAACTGTCATATTCATGTATATGTCGTGTGTAATGGCTTATGCTTGCAAAATCAAGATAAAATAGCTGTTTTCAGCTTGCAAAAACATACAAATGCTGTTTTCAAGTATTTAAACTGTCATATTCATGTTTCTGTCGTGTATAATAGCTAATGTTGGTGAAAGCAAGATAAAAATGCTGTTTTAAGCATGCAAAAGCATACAAAACACCGTTTTCAAGTATTTAAACTGTCATATTCATGTTTCTGTCGTGTATAATAGCTAATGTTGGTGAAAGTAAGATAAAAATGCTGTTTTAAGCATGCAAAAGCATACAAAACACCTTTTCAAGTATTTAAACTGTCATATTAATATATATATATATATGTCGTGTGTAATGGCTTATGTTTGCAAAATCAAGATAAAATAGCTGCTTTCAGCTTGCAAAAAACATACAAAATGCTGTTTTCAAGTATTTAAACTGTCATATTCATGTTTCTGTCGTGTATAATAGCTAATGTTGGTGAGAAACAAGATAAAAATTCTGTTTTAAGCATGCAAAAGCATACAAAACACCTTTTTCAAGTATGTAAACTGTCATATTCATGTATATGTCGTGTGTAATGGCTTATGTTTGCAAAATCAA
Organism: Poecilus cupreus; assembly: GCA_963942605.1. Lineage (NCBI taxonomy): Eukaryota > Metazoa > Arthropoda > Insecta > Coleoptera > Carabidae > Poecilus > Poecilus cupreus. The sequence goes on along the minus strand of CAWWDY010001673.1, from coordinate 27,681 downwards.
GATAAAATAGCCCTTTTCAGCTTGCAAAAACATACAAAATGCTGTTTTCAAGTATTTAAACTGTCATATTCATGTTTCTGTCGTGCATAATAGCTAATGTTGGTGGAAACAAGATAAAAATTCTGTTTTAAGCATGCAAAAGCATACAAAACACCGTTTTCAAGTATGTAAACTGTCATATTCATGTATATGTCGTGTCTAAAGGCATATGTTTGCAAAATCAAGATAAAATAGCCCTTTTCAGCTTGCAAAAACATACAAAATGCTGTTTTCAAGTATTTAAACTTTCATATTCATTTTTCTATCGTGTATAATAGCTAATGTTGGTGAAAGCAAGATAAAAATGCTGTTTTAAGCATGAAAAAGCATACAAAACACCGTTTTCAAGTATTTAAACTGTCATATTCATGTATATGTCGTGTGTAATGGCTTATGTTTGCAAAATCAAGATAAAATAGCTGTTTTCAGCTTGCAAAAACATACAAAATGCTGTTTTCATGTATTTAAACTGTCATATTCTTGTTTCTGTCGTGTATAATAGCTCATGTTGGTGAAAGCAAGATAAAAATGCTGTTTTAAGCATGCAAAAGCATACAAAACACCGTTTTCATGTATTTAAACTGTCATATTTATGTTTCTGTCGTGTATAATAGCTAATGTTGGTGAAAGCAAGATAAAAATGCTATTTTAAGCATGCAAAAGAATAAAAAACACCGTTTTCAAGTATTTAAACTGTCATATTCATGTATATGTCGTGTGTAATGGCTTATGTTTGCAAAATCAAGATAAAATAGCTGTTTTCAGCTTGCAAAAACATACAAAATGCCGTTTTCAAGTATTTAAACTGTCATATTCATGTTTCTGTCGTGTATAATAGCTAATGTTGGTGAAAGTAAGATAAAAATGCTGTTTTAAGCATGCAAAAGCATACAAAACACCATTTTCAAGTATTTAAACTGTCATATTCATATATATATATGTCGTGTGTAATGGCTTATGTTTGCAAAATCAAGATAAAATAGCTGCTTTCAGCTTGCAAAAACATACAAAATGCTGTTTTCAAGTATTTAAACTGTCATATTCATGTTTCTGTCGTGTATAATAGCTAATGTTGGTGAAAACAAGATAAAAATTCTGTTTTAAGCATGCAAAAGCATACAAAACACCTTTTTCAAGTATTTAAACTGTCATATTCATGTATATGTCGTGTGTAATGGCTTATGTTTGCAAAATCAAGATAAAATAGCCCTTTTCAGCTTGCAAAAACATACAAAATGCTGTTTTCAAGTATTTAAATTTTCATATTCATGTTTCTATCGTGTATAATAGCTAATGTTGGTGAAAGCAAGATAAAAATGCTGTTTTAAGCATGAAAAAGCATACAAAACACCGTTTTCAAGTATTTAAACTGTCATATTCATGTATATGTCGTGTGTAATGGCTTATGTTTGCAAAATCAAGATAAAATAGCTGTTTTCAGCTTGCAAAAACATACAAAATGCTGTTTTCATGTATTTAAACTGTCATATTCTTGTTTCTGTCGTGTATAATAGCTCATGTTGGTGAAAGCAAGATAAAAATGCTGTTTTAAGCATGCAAAAGCATACAAAACACCGTTTTCATGTATTTAAACTGTCATATTTATGTTTCTGTCGTGTATAATAGCTAATGTTGGTGAAAGCAAGATAAAAATGCTATTTTAAGCATGCAAAAGAATAAAAAACACCGTTTTCAAGTATTTAAACTGTCATATTCATGTATATGTCGTGTGTAATGGCTTATGTTTGCAAAATCAAGATAAAATAGCTGTTTTCAGCTTGCAAAAACATACAAAATGCTGTTTTCAAGTATTTAAACTGTCATATTCATGTTTCTGTCGTGTATAATAGCTAATGTTGGTGAAAGCAAGATAAAAATGCTGTTTCAAGCATGCAAAAGCATACAAAACACCATTTTCAAGTATTTAAACTGTCATATTCATGTATATGTCGTGTGTAATGGCTTATGTTTGCAAAATCAAGATAAAATAGCTGCTTTCAGCTTGCAAAAACATACAAAATGCTGTTTTCAAGTATTTAAACTGTCATATTCATGTTTCTGTCGTGTATAATAGCTAATGTTGGTGAAAGCAAGATAAAAATGCTGTTTTAAGCATGCAAAAGCATACAAAACACCGTTTTCAAGTATTTAAACTGTCATATTAATGTTTCTGTCGTGTATAATAGCTAATGTTGGTGAAAGTAAGATAAAAATGCAGTTTTAAGCATGCAAAAGCATACAAAACAACGTTTTCAAGTATTTAAACTGTCATATTCATGTATATGTCGTGTGTAATGGCTTTTGTTTGCAAAATCAAGATAAAATAGCTGTTTTTAGCTTGCAAAAACATATAAAAAGCTGTTTTCAAGTATATATACTGTAATATTCATGTTTCTGTCGTGTATAATAGCTAATGTTGGTGAAAGCAAGATAAAAATGCTGTTTTAAGCATGCAAAAGCATACAAAACACCGTTTTCAAGTATATAAACTGTCATATTCATGTATATGTCGTGTGTAATGGCTTATGTTTTCTAAATCAAGATAAAATAGCTGTTTTCAGCTTGCAAAAACATACAAAATGCTGTTTTCAAATATTTAAACTGTCATATTCATGTTTCTGTCGTGTATAATAGTTAATGTTGGTGAAAGCAAGATAAAAATGCTCTTTTAAGCATGCAAAAGCATACAAAACACCGTTTTCAAGTATTTAACCTGTCATTTTCATGTTTCTGTCGTGTATAATAGCTAATGTTGGTGAAAGTAAGATAAAAATGCTGTTTTAAGCATGCAAAAGCATACAAAACACCGTTTTCAAGTATTTAAACTGTCATAATCATGTATATGTCGTGTGTAATGGCTTTTGTTTGCAAAATCAAGATAAAATAGCTGTTTTCAGCTTACAAAAACTTATAAAATGCTGTTTTCAAGTATATATACTGTCATATTCATGTTTCTGTCGTGTATATTAGCTAATGTTGGTGAAAGCAAGATAAAATGCTGTTTTAAGCATGCAAAAGCATACAAAACACCATTTTCAAGTATTTAAACTGTCATATTCATGTATATGTCGTGTGTAATGGCTTATGTTTGCAAAATCAAGATAAAATAGCTGCTTTCAGCTTGCAAAAACATACCAAATGCTGTTTTCAAGTATTTAAACTGTCATATTCATGTTTCTGTCGTGTATAATAGCTAATGTTGGTGAAAACAAGATAAAAATGCTGTTTTATGCATGCAAAAGCATACAAAACACCGTTTTTAAGTATGTAAACTGTCATATTCATGTATATGTCGTGTGTAATGGCTTATGTTTGCAAAATCAATATAAAATAGCCGTTTTCAGCTTGCAAAAACATACAAAATGCTGTTTTCAAGTATTTAATCTTTCATATTCATGTTTCTATCGTGTATAATAGCTAATGTTGGTGAAAGCAAGATAAAAATGCTGTTTTAAGCCTGAAAAAGCATACAAAACACCGTTTTCAAGTATTTAAACTGTCATATTCATGTACATGTCGTGTGTAATGGCATATGTTTGCAAAATCAAGATAAAATAGCTGTTTTTAGCTTGCAAAAACATATAAAATGCTGGTTTCAAGTATATATACTGTCATATTCATGTTTCTGTCGTGTATAATAGCTAATGTTGGTGAAAGCAAGATAAAAATGCTGTTTTAAGCATGCAAAAGCATACAAAACACCATTTTCAAGTATTTAAACTGTCATATTCATGTATATGTCGTGTGTAATGGCTTATGTTTGCAAAATCAAGATAAAATAGCTGCTTTCAGCTTGCAAAAACATACAAAATGCTGTTTTCAAGTATTTAAACTGTCATATTCATGTTCCTGTCTTGTATAATAGCTAATGTTGGTGAAAACAAGATAAAAATTCTGTTTTAAGCATGCAAAAGCATACAAAACACCGTTTTCAAGTATGTAAACTGTCATATTACGGTTTACTTTTCCCGTTAACCTTAACCCTTTCCTACTACCTTTGCGACATCTTTTTTTGTCGGTTATTTAGAGATCGTTTACTGTTTTAGAGTTTATTATTATTGTTTGTCGCTAGACAGCGCGAGCAGTCAGAACTGTTGCCGTGTTATTAATTTAATTAATATATGTTTAATCTTGCGAGCGCAAAACTTGGGTTTTTTGGTGACTCGGCAAGTGGATTTCAAGCAAAGTGAACTGTGTGTGCGAGAGTGAGTTTACTCAGTTAAGGGCGCTCTAGTTTAGTTTTGTACGACCCTAATTATCGCCCATAGTCAAACTATTACGGGGTTTCGTACTTATCGCCACTTCGGCGGATTTTCACCGTTTTCTTCGTCCATCGCCCGATTTTTGGTGCTCGTTGTCGCCATCACTGGAGCCAAGGCACCACCCCAACAACTCTTGGGGGATCTTCCTGTCTACTGGGGCTCTTCTTTCGCCTACTCAGCACATCCACGACCCGCCGGGGATACTCCAACATCGCACAGCTAAGTACTGTTTTAATTACACAGTGATAACTAGATACAGTGCTGCGCAACCCTTGTTAGTACTATCGTGCGAATTTAGCTTACCCTTTGGAGGGTTAATTATTGCACCTAGTATCGATTTAAAGCGATATTTTAAGACAATATTGACTGTATTTTTCTATTAAAATTTTCGTTACGCCGCCTATGGTTGGTGCCAGCGCGGACAATAATTTGGCCGTTCTACACAAGTATTGGCCGTTACTCTCTATTTGTTATTATTTTTGTCGGAGAGTTGTATTTTTTGATTCTGTATAAAATCATAGTTATTTCTAGTTCATATTTTGGGAGATCTCCTGCTAAGCTAATATTAAGATATATATTTATGATTATTATTGATTTTTCATGGTATTGTTTATGAAAATTTTAACAATTGTCTTTGATTAATATAACGATAATTGTAACAATAATTCTGACTGTTCCGTTTCTAGTAGAATAATAGATTGTAGAGTTTTTTTTCGAAATTTGAAGTTTTACGTAATATTACTCTGATTAGTGAAACTCAATTCTGGCTTTTTATGTTGCTAAGTACCCGACTCTCACCAAATTAATTATCCCTAGATCCCTGGCTTCCCATCCCTTTTTTGAGCTAGCGTCATTTTTCGTAATTTTTATTTTATCTAAAATTACGTGGCGCCCTAATTATTATATCCGATTCATTTATTCGTATACGAACCACGATTGTACGTATTCACGTACCCTCTCCGACTGCTGCGCTGGGCATTCCGTTTTGTACACCAAAGGTAGGTGGCAAAAGTGGCGCCCAACGTGGGGCCAACGTTAGTTCGGGGTAATTTACGCGGCTCAAAATTTTATATTTTTTTTTGGTGATAGAAACACTAGAGGTTATAAAGTTTAATTTAATTTCTTCACTGAGTTTATCTTGTCGCACACACGATTATTTCCGCACTGACCGTACCGTATACGGGGTATTAATTTTTTTGAAATTTTTTTTATTGCGATCATGGAGCCGAACAGACTTAGCCGCGAGGAACTAGAATATGAACTTTCGGTTCGGGGCATTTCTAATACGCACATTCTAAACGTACATTTGATGCGCAGTGAATTGGGAAAACGTTTAAAGAAAGAACAAATAGGACAATTAATGAATGTCGGCAACATTATCCGAGAACCCGCTGAAGAATTAACTATTTGTAATGATAAATTAACTGAACTACAAGAAATAGCTACGCAGTTGGCGGTGACGTTTTCGAAGACTGAATTCAAGAGAGTCATTTCTAAAATACAGCATATAAAAGGTAGAACCGCGCGTATAACCGGGAAAGATGCGACGATAGTAGCGGCCATTAAAAAATTAGAAACGGAAATTATTGCATTAGAAGACAATCTTATATCTCAATTTGATAATGATGAATTGCTGAACCTAACAGATAACGAATTAAAGACGAGACCCCCGGACACTTCTCGCGAAACTACACAAAGCAGAGGTAGACAGATTCCGGTGGCCAATTGGAACCTTTCATTCAGCGGTGATACAGTCGAGTTTAGTGTGAATTCATTTCTTCAGCGCGTTGAAGAATATATGATCTCTAGAAACGTATCGGAAGAGGAATTATGTAATTCTATTGTAGAACTATTATCGGGTCGGGCTCTGCATTGGTATCGGGCTGTACGGTGCAAAATACATTCGTGGAAAAGTTTTGTACATAAATTGCGAGAGGAATTCGAACCCTATGATTACGATACCGAACTTTGGCAAGAAATTCGAGCACGCAGTCAAGGGCACGACGAGACTATCGGCACTTATTTCTCTAGTATGGTTAATCTTTTTAATCGGTTGCGTAAACCCGCGTCTGAAGAGCAAAAACTTGAAGTGTTCAGACGTAATATCGCGCCTTATTACATTAAATTTATCGGGTTAGCAAAAATTGAAAATGTTGATGATTTGTTAGAAGTGTGTAAACAATTAGAAATAAACAAAAATATGGCCGACAAATTTCAACCCCCACCTACAAATCGTCGAGGATTACTCGAGCCTGATCTCGCCTATCAAACGAATCCGGGTCGTTACCGCTCAACTCAGACGTCCGAAATAGTCACGCCACTACGCCCAAAACCTAATAATCACTGCTGGAATTGTAATTCCAATTCACACTTTTATACCGCATGTCGACAAAGACGTAAAAAATTTTGCTACGGTTGTGGATCCCCTAACCAAACAAAATTAACATGCCCGAAATGCCAGAATAAATACGCGGGAAACTTGAGCGGAAACTCATCTGCAAGAACCGAGCAATGAGTTTCAAGAAAAATTCTCGGACGGTTCAAGAAGAAGACAAACGTCTATGGTTAGAATCTATTTCAAAATTTTTTATGAAAACCGAAATTGATCAAGTCGTTGCAACGAAATTAGGTGATAATAGACCTTATATTGAGGTAAAACTTTTCGGGACTACATTTATTGCACTTTTAGACTCGGGGGCCAATCGATCCATAATAGGAGGAAACGCATGGCGGGTTCTAGAGAGGTTAAACGTTCGACTTAAAAATAATTACATACCCACTTGTACCGTCGCCGATGGTACGCAATGTCAAATTTTAGGCTCTATTTCAGTACCGATTACCGTTGATAATAAAACCAAAATTCTTGAAATGCTTGTTGTACCGACAATACATCAAGACATATTATTGGGAGTAGATTTTTGGACCAGAATGAACATAAATATAAAATTTTGTGATAATACTTGGTACCTATCAGGCGACAGCAATATTTGCGAAAATAAAATTCAGGACTTAGACCACTTAAACTCCGAAGAACGCAGTAAATTAAATAATTTAATCGAAACTTACTTTAAAAATTCAACAAAAACTATTGGTTGCACTAATTTGGTGGAACACGTGATAATTACTGACGCTACCCCGATTAAACAGCGCTACTATCCGGTTTCACCTAAGGTTCAGGAATATATAAATTTAGAAGTGGATAAAATGTTAAAGGAAGGGATTATAGAACCGTCAAATAGCCCATGGTCCAGTCCAATTTTACTTGTGCGTAAAGCGGATAATTCATATCGTTTTGTTGCGGATTATAGGAAACTAAATGCAGTAACTCGTAAAGATGCCTACCCGCTACCTTATGTGAACTCAATTCTTGACAAACTCCGCGATGCTCGGTACATCTCGTCTTTAGATATAAAATCTGCCTTTTGGCAAATACCCGCAGAATTATCTAGTCAAGAGAAAACGGCGTTTACAGTTCCCGCAAGAGGCTTATTTCATTTTAAACGTATGCCTTTTGGCCTCCATAATTCTCCAGCAACATTCCAAAGGCTGATGGATAGACTTTTCAACCACGAATTTGAACCGTACGTCTTTGTGTATCTAGACGATATAATAATAATCACGCCGAGTTTTGAAAAACATCTAGAGATTCTAGAAAAAGTATTTATTAAAATATTCGATGCCGGATTAACCCTGAATAAAGATAAATGCCACTTCTGTAAACCGGAAATAAAATATTTAGGTTATGTTGTCAATAACACGGGCTTGCATGTCGATCCAGAAAAAATTGAGTCAATCTTAAATATCCCTACCCCAAAATCTGTTACAGAGGTGCGAAGATTTTTAGGCACAGTTTCGTGGTATCGTAGATTTATACCTGACTTTTCTACCTTATCTGCACCCATTTGTGCTTTAATTCAGAAAAATAAACCATTTATTTGGACGACGCAGTGTGAAAAATCATTGAACACAATAAAGGAAAAATTAATTTCCGCTCCAATTTTATCATGCCCCAATTTCGAGTTACCTTTTTTCGTACAAACGGATGCATCAGCCACTGGTTTAGGCGCGATCCTTACCCAAATTACCGACGAGGGAGAGCAAATAATTTGTTACGCGAGTCGGTCTTTATCCAAACAAGAGAGGAATTACAGTGTTACAGAACGGGAATGTTTAGGAGTGATTTGGGCTGTTGAAAAATTTAGACCCTATTTGGAAGGAACCAAGTTTACTGTTATTACCGACCACCATTCCCTTATTTGGCTCAATAATTTAAAAGATCCAACGGGACGGCTGGCTGGATGGACCGTCCGCCTTCAACAATTTAATTTTGACATAAAATTTAGGAAAGGTTCAGAAAATTTATTACCGGATCTGTTATCTCGTTCATTACACACGGAATTAAATTTAATTAATATCGAGCAACCCATAATTGACCCTTGGTACCGGCAGTTAATGCAAAAAATTGAAGAACAACCCGCTAAATTTCGTTATTGGAAAATTGAAAATAATAGGCTCTTTAAATATGTTCGTTCCCCGACTACTCCCGAATGGAAAATAGTAGTACCTAAAGAATATCGCGCCCAAGTATTACGCGAGTGTCATGACGACACCACTGCGGGACATCTGGGAAATTTTAAGACTTTTCATCGTGCCGCGGTTTTATACTATTGGCCAAAAATGCAGCATGATATAAAATCGTATGTTCGTGCTTGTACCGTCTGCCAAATGCAGAAACCTATACAGAAACGTATACCGGGATTTATGGGAGGTAAACCCATTGCCTCTCGCCCTTGGCAACTGGTGAGCGCCGATTTCATGGAATTCCCATGCTCTCGTAGTAGAAACCAATATCTTTTAGTTGTTAACGATTATTTTACAAAGTTTGCTGTTCTGTTTCCCATAAGAAAAGCTACCGCGTCCAAATTATGCGAAACGATGGAGAAAAAAATATTCTTAGTTCATGGCGCTCCTCAGATTATTATATGCGATAACGGCAAACAATTTGTTAGTCGAGAATTTAAAGAGTTAGCTTCGAAATATGGCGTCAAATTGTCTTATAACGCGAATTACCACCCTCAAAATAATCCAACCGAGCGCGCAAATAAAACGATTAAAACCATGATAAAATCTTACCTAAAAGAAGATCACCGAGTCTGGGATACCAATATTTCGCAAATAGAATGTGCTTTTAATACTGCTAAAAGCGAGGTAACAGGTTATACCCCGTATTACTTAAATTACGGCCGGGAACTAATCTTGTACGGTAAATATCACGCAGAAATGGAAAATCTTATTAGTAAAGAGGAAACGGATCCCTCTCGCGTTAAGGAAGAAAATCTTAACCGAATATTTAGTGAAGTACGAAAGAAGATAGCTACGGCTCGTGATCGGAATGAAATTTATTATAATTCAAGGCGTAGACACGAGACATTGGATGTCGGACAACTGGTGTGGTAAAAGAATCATGTGTTGTCGGATGGGTCAAAACATTTTTCTGCTAAATTAGCTCCGAAGTTTATCGGACCATTTAAAGTTAAGGAGAAAACCTCTAGAGTTACCTATCATTTACATTCATCAGAGGGTAAATCCAAAGGCATTTGGCATATTAAAGATATCAAACCTGCTTATGATAGTAAAGATGGAGCTTAAAGTGTTTTTTTTTGTTTTTTTTTATATACGTAAAGGGGGGATGTAACGGTTTACTTTTCCCGTTAACCTTAACCCTTTCCTACTACCTTTGCGACATCTTTTTTTGTCGGTTATTTAGAGATCGTTTACTGTTTTAGAGTTTATTATTATTGTTTGTCGCTAGACAGCGCGAGCAGTCAGAACTGTTGCCGTGTTATTAATTTAATTAATATATGTTTAATCTTGCGAGCGCAAAACTTGGGTTTTTTGGTGACTCGGCAAGTGGATTTCAAGCAAAGTGAACTGTGTGTGCGAGAGTGAGTTTACTCAGTTAAGGGCGCTCTAGTTTAGTTTTGTACGACCCTAATTATCGCCCATAGTCAAACTATTACGGGGTTTCGTACTTATCGCCACTTCGGCGGATTTTCACCGTTTTCTTCGTCCATCGCCCGATTTTTGGTGCTCGTTGTCGCCATCACTGGAGCCAAGGCACCACCCCAACAACTCTTGGGGGATCTTCCTGTCTACTGGGGCTCTTCTTTCGCCTACTCAGCACATCCACGACCCGCCGGGGATACTCCAACATCGCACAGCTAAGTACTGTTTTAATTACACAGTGATAACTAGATACAGTGCTGCGCAACCCTTGTTAGTACTATCGTGCGAATTTAGCTTACCCTTTGGAGGGTTAATTATTGCACCTAGTATCGATTTAAAGCGATATTTTAAGACAATATTGACTGTATTTTTCTATTAAAATTTTCGTTACGCCGCCTATGGTTGGTGCCAGCGCGGACAATAATTTGGCCGTTCTACACAAGTATTGGCCGTTACTCTCTATTTGTTATTATTTTTGTCGGAGAGTTGTATTTTTTGATTCTGTATAAAATCATAGTTATTTCTAGTTCATATTTTGGGAGATCTCCTGCTAAGCTAATATTAAGATATATATTTATGATTATTATTGATTTTTCATGGTATTGTTTATGAAAATTTTAACAATTGTCTTTGATTAATATAACGATAATTGTAACAATAATTCTGACTGTTCCGTTTCTAGTAGAATAATAGATTGTAGAGTTTTTTTTCGAAATTTGAAGTTTTACGTAATATTACTCTGATTAGTGAAACTCAATTCTGGCTTTTTATGTTGCTAAGTACCCGACTCTCACCAAATTAATTATCCCTAGATCCCTGGCTTCCCATCCCTTTTTTGAGCTAGCGTCATTTTTCGTAATTTTTATTTTATCTAAAATTACGTGGCGCCCTAATTATTATATCCGATTCATTTATTCGTATACGAACCACGATTGTACGTATTCACGTACCCTCTCCGACTGCTGCGCTGGGCATTCCGTTTTGTACACCAAAGGTAGGTGGCAAAAGTGGCGCCCAACGTGGGGCCAACGTTAGTTCGGGGTAATTTACGCGGCTCAAAATTTTATATTTTTTTTTGGTGATAGAAACACTAGAGGTTATAAAGTTTAATTTAATTTCTTCACTGAGTTTATCTTGTCGCACACACGATTATTTCCGCACTGACCGTACCGTATACGGGGTATTAATTTTTTTGAAATTTTTTTTATTGCGATCATGGAGCCGAACAGACTTAGCCGCGAGGAACTAGAATATGAACTTTCGGTTCGGGGCATTTCTAATACGCACATTCTAAACGTACATTTGATGCGCAGTGAATTGGGAAAACGTTTAAAGAAAGAACAAATAGGACAATTAATGAATGTCGGCAACATTATCCGAGAACCCGCTGAAGAATTAACTATTTGTAATGATAAATTAACTGAACTACAAGAAATAGCTACGCAGTTGGCGGTGACGTTTTCGAAGACTGAATTCAAGAGAGTCATTTCTAAAATACAGCATATAAAAGGTAGAACCGCGCGTATAACCGGGAAAGATGCGACGATAGTAGCGGCCATTAAAAAATTAGAAACGGAAATTATTGCATTAGAAGACAATCTTATATCTCAATTTGATAATGATGAATTGCTGAACCTAACAGATAACGAATTAAAGACGAGACCCCCGGACACTTCTCGCGAAACTACACAAAGCAGAGGTAGACAGATTCCGGTGGCCAATTGGAACCTTTCATTCAGCGGTGATACAGTCGAGTTTAGTGTGAATTCATTTCTTCAGCGCGTTGAAGAATATATGATCTCTAGAAACGTATCGGAAGAGGAATTATGTAATTCTATTGTAGAACTATTATCGGGTCGGGCTCTGCATTGGTATCGGGCTGTACGGTGCAAAATACATTCGTGGAAAAGTTTTGTACATAAATTGCGAGAGGAATTCGAACCCTATGATTACGATACCGAACTTTGGCAAGAAATTCGAGCACGCAGTCAAGGGCACGACGAGACTATCGGCACTTATTTCTCTAGTATGGTTAATCTTTTTAATCGGTTGCGTAAACCCGCGTCTGAAGAGCAAAAACTTGAAGTGTTCAGACGTAATATCGCGCCTTATTACATTAAATTTATCGGGTTAGCAAAAATTGAAAATGTTGATGATTTGTTAGAAGTGTGTAAACAATTAGAAATAAACAAAAATATGGCCGACAAATTTCAACCCCCACCTACAAATCGTCGAGGATTACTCGAGCCTGATCTCGCCTATCAAACGAATCCGGGTCGTTACCGCTCAACTCAGACGTCCGAAATAGTCACGCCACTACGCCCAAAACCTAATAATCACTGCTGGAATTGTAATTCCAATTCACACTTTTATACCGCATGTCGACAAAGACGTAAAAAATTTTGCTACGGTTGTGGATCCCCTAACCAAACAAAATTAACATGCCCGAAATGCCAGAATAAATACGCGGGAAACTTGAGCGGAAACTCATCTGCAAGAACCGAGCAATGAGTTTCAAGAAAAATTCTCGGACGGTTCAAGAAGAAGACAAACGTCTATGGTTAGAATCTATTTCAAAATTTTTTATGAAAACCGAAATTGATCAAGTCGTTGCAACGAAATTAGGTGATAATAGACCTTATATTGAGGTAAAACTTTTCGGGACTACATTTATTGCACTTTTAGACTCGGGGGCCAATCGATCCATAATAGGAGGAAACGCATGGCGGGTTCTAGAGAGGTTAAACGTTCGACTTAAAAATAATTACATACCCACTTGTACCGTCGCCGATGGTACGCAATGTCAAATTTTAGGCTCTATTTCAGTACCGATTACCGTTGATAATAAAACCAAAATTCTTGAAATGCTTGTTGTACCGACAATACATCAAGACATATTATTGGGAGTAGATTTTTGGACCAGAATGAACATAAATATAAAATTTTGTGATAATACTTGGTACCTATCAGGCGACAGCAATATTTGCGAAAATAAAATTCAGGACTTAGACCACTTAAACTCCGAAGAACGCAGTAAATTAAATAATTTAATCGAAACTTACTTTAAAAATTCAACAAAAACTATTGGTTGCACTAATTTGGTGGAACACGTGATAATTACTGACGCTACCCCGATTAAACAGCGCTACTATCCGGTTTCACCTAAGGTTCAGGAATATATAAATTTAGAAGTGGATAAAATGTTAAAGGAAGGGATTATAGAACCGTCAAATAGCCCATGGTCCAGTCCAATTTTACTTGTGCGTAAAGCGGATAATTCATATCGTTTTGTTGCGGATTATAGGAAACTAAATGCAGTAACTCGTAAAGATGCCTACCCGCTACCTTATGTGAACTCAATTCTTGACAAACTCCGCGATGCTCGGTACATCTCGTCTTTAGATATAAAATCTGCCTTTTGGCAAATACCCGTAGAATTATCTAGTCAAGAGAAAACGGCGTTTACAGTTCCCGCAAGAGGCTTATTTCATTTTAAACGTATGCCTTTTGGCCTCCATAATTCTCCAGCAACATTCCAAAGGCTGATGGATAGACTTTTCAACCACGAATTTGAACCGTACGTCTTTGTGTATCTAGAGGATATAATAATAATCACGCCGAGTTTTGAAAAACATCTAGAGATTCTAGAAAAAGTATTTATTAAAATATTCGATGCCGGATTAACCCTGAATAAAGATAAATGCCACTTCTGTAAACCGGAAATAAAATATTTAGGTTATGTTGTCAATAACACGGGCTTGCATGTCGATCCAGAAAAAATTGAGTCAATCTTAAATATCCCTACCCCAAAATCTGTTACAGAGGTGCGAAGATTTTTAGGCACAGTTTCGTGGTATCGTAGATTTATACCTGACTTTTCTACCTTATCTGCACCCATTTGTGCTTTAATTCAGAAAAATAAACCATTTATTTGGACGACGCAGTGTGAAAAATCATTGAACACAATAAAGGAAAAATTAATTTCCGCTCCAATTTTATCATGCCCCAATTTCGAGTTACCTTTTTTCGTACAAACGGATGCATCAGCCACTGGTTTAGGCGCGATCCTTACCCAAATTACCGACGAGGGAGAGCAAATAATTTGTTACGCGAGTCGGTCTTTATCCAAACAAGAGAGGAATTACAGTGTTACAGAACGGGAATGTTTAGGAGTGATTTGGGCTGTTGAAAAATTTAGACCCTATTTGGAAGGAACCAAGTTTACTGTTATTACCGACCACCATTCCCTTATTTGGCTCAATAATTTAAAAGATCCAACGGGACGGCTGGCTGGATGGGCCGTCCGCCTTCAACAATTTAATTTTGACATAAAATTTAGGAAAGGTTCAGAAAATTTATTACCGGATCTGTTATCTCGTTCATTACACACGGAATTAAATTTAATTAATATCGAGCAACCCATAATTGACCCTTGGTACCGGCAGTTAATGCAAAAAATTGAAGAACAACCCGCTAAATTTCGTTATTGGAAAATTGAAAATAATAGGCTCTTTAAATATGTTCGTTCCCCGACTACTCCCGAATGGAAAATAGTAGTACCTAAAGAATATCGCGCCCAAGTATTACGCGAGTGTCATGACGACACCACTGCGGGACATCTGGGAAATTTTAAGACTTTTCATCGTGCCGCGGTTTTATACTATTGGCCAAAAATGCAGCATGATATAAAATCGTATGTTCGTGCTTGTACCGTCTGCCAAATGCAGAAACCTATACAGAAACGTATACCGGGATTTATGGGAGGTAAACCCATTGCCTCTCGCCCTTGGCAACTGGTGAGCGCCGATTTCATGGAATTCCCATGCTCTCGTAGTAGAAACCAATATCTTTTAGTTGTTAACGATTATTTTACAAAGTTTGCTGTTCTGTTTCCCATAAGAAAAGCTACCGCGTCCAAATTATGCGAAACGATGGAGAAAAAAATATTCTTAGTTCATGGCGCTCCTCAGATTATTATATGCGATAACGGCAAACAATTTGTTAGTCGAGAATTTAAAGAGTTAGCTTCGAAATATGGCGTCAAATTGTCTTATAACGCGAATTACCACCCTCAAAATAATCCAACCGAGCGCGCAAATAAAACGATTAAAACCATGATAAAATCTTACCTAAAAGAAGATCACCGAGTCTGGGATACCAATATTTCGCAAATAGAATGTGCTTTTAATACTGCTAAAAGCGAGGTAACAGGTTATACCCCGTATTACTTAAATTACGGCCGGGAACTAATCTTGTACGGTAAATATCACGCAGAAATGGAAAATCTTATTAGTAAAGAGGAAACGGATCCCTCTCGCGTTAAGGAAGAAAATCTTAACCGAATATTTAGTGAAGTACGAAAGAAGATAGCTACGGCTCGTGATCGGAATGAAATTTATTATAATTCAAGGCGTAGACACGAGACATTGGATGTCGGACAACTGGTGTGGTTAAAGAATCATGTGTTGTCGGATGGGTCAAAACATTTTTCTGCTAAATTAGCTCCGAAGTTTATCGGACCATTTAAAGTTAAGGAGAAAACCTCTAGAGTTACCTATCATTTACATTCATTAGAGGGTAAATCCAAAGGCATTTGGCATATTAAAGATATCAAACCTGCTTATGATAGTAAAGATGGAGCTTAAAGTGTTTTTTTTTTTGTTTTTTTTTATATACGTAAAGGGGGGATGTAACGGTTTACTTTTCCCGTTAACCTTAACCCTTTCCTACTACCTTTGCGACATCTTTTTTTGTCGGTTATTTAGAGATCGTTTACTGTTTTAGAGTTTATTATTATTGTTTGTCGCTAGACAGCGCGAGCAGTCAGAACTGTTGCCGTGTTATTAATTTAATTAATATATGTTTAATCTTGCGAGCGCAAAACTTGGGTTTTTTGGTGACTCGGCAAGTGGATTTCAAGCAAAGTGAACTGTGTGTGCGAGAGTGAGTTTACTCAGTTAAGGGCGCTCTAGTTTAGTTTTGTACGACCCTAATTATCGCCCATAGTCAAACTATTACGGGGTTTCGTACTTATCGCCACTTCGGCGGATTTTCACCGTTTTCTTCGTCCATCGCCCGATTTTTGGTGCTCGTTGTCGCCATCACTGGAGCCAAGGCACCACCCCAACAACTCTTGGGGGATCTTCCTGTCTACTGGGGCTCTTCTTTCGCCTACTCAGCACATCCACGACCCGCCGGGGATACTCCAACATCGCACAGCTAAGTACTGTTTTAATTACACAGTGATAACTAGATACAGTGCTGCGCAACCCTTGTTAGTACTATCGTGCGAATTTAGCTTACCCTTTGGAGGGTTAATTATTGCACCTAGTATCGATTTAAAGCGATATTTTAAGACAATATTGACTGTATTTTTCTATTAAAATTTTCGTTACGCCGCCTATGGTTGGTGCCAGCGCGGACAATAATTTGGCCGTTCTACACAAGTATTGGCCGTTACTCTCTATTTGTTATTATTTTTGTCGGAGAGTTGTATTTTTTGATTCTGTATAAAATCATAGTTATTTCTAGTTCATATTTTGGGAGATCTCCTGCTAAGCTAATATTAAGATATATATTTATGATTATTATTGATTTTTCATGGTATTGTTTATGAAAATTTTAACAATTGTCTTTGATTAATATAACGATAATTGTAACAATAATTCTGACTGTTCCGTTTCTAGTAGAATAATAGATTGTAGAGTTTTTTTTCGAAATTTGAAGTTTTACGTAATATTACTCTGATTAGTGAAACTCAATTCTGGCTTTTTATGTTGCTAAGTACCCGACTCTCACCAAATTAATTATCCCTAGATCCCTGGCTTCCCATCCCTTTTTTGAGCTAGCGTCATTTTTCGTAATTTTTATTTTATCTAAAATTACGTGGCGCCCTAATTATTATATCCGATTCATTTATTCGTATACGAACCACGATTGTACGTATTCACGTACCCTCTCCGACTGCTGCGCTGGGCATTCCGTTTTGTACACCAAAGGTAGGTGGCAAAAGTGGCGCCCAACGTGGGGCCAACGTTAGTTCGGGGTAATTTACGCGGCTCAAAATTTTATATTTTTTTTTGGTGATAGAAACACTAGAGGTTATAAAGTTTAATTTAATTTCTTCACTGAGTTTATCTTGTCGCACACACGATTATTTCCGCACTGACCGTACCGTATACGGGGTATTAATTTTTTTGAAATTTTTTTTATTGCGATCATGGAGCCGAACAGACTTAGCCGCGAGGAACTAGAATATGAACTTTCGGTTCGGGGCATTTCTAATACGCACATTCTAAACGTACATTTGATGCGCAGTGAATTGGGAAAACGTTTAAAGAAAGAACAAATAGGACAATTAATGAATGTCGGCAACATTATCCGAGAACCCGCTGAAGAATTAACTATTTGTAATGATAAATTAACTGAACTACAAGAAATAGCTACGCAGTTGGCGGTGACGTTTTCGAAGACTGAATTCAAGAGAGTCATTTCTAAAATACAGCATATAAAAGGTAGAACCGCGCGTATAACCGGGAAAGATGCGACGATAGTAGCGGCCATTAAAAAATTAGAAACGGAAATTATTGCATTAGAAGACAATCTTATATCTCAATTTGATAATGATGAATTGCTGAACCTAACAGATAACGAATTAAAGACGAGACCCCCGGACACTTCTCGCGAAACTACACAAAGCAGAGGTAGACAGATTCCGGTGGCCAATTGGAACCTTTCATTCAGCGGTGATACAGTCGAGTTTAGTGTGAATTCATTTCTTCAGCGCGTTGAAGAATATATGATCTCTAGAAACGTATCGGAAGAGGAATTATGTAATTCTATTGTAGAACTATTATCGGGTCGGGCTCTGCATTGGTATCGGGCTGTACGGTGCAAAATACATTCGTGGAAAAGTTTTGTACATAAATTGCGAGAGGAATTCGAACCCTATGATTACGATACCGAACTTTGGCAAGAAATTCGAGCACGCAGTCAAGGGCACGACGAGACTATCGGCACTTATTTCTCTAGTATGGTTAATCTTTTTAATCGGTTGCGTAAACCCGCGTCTGAAGAGCAAAAACTTGAAGTGTTCAGACGTAATATCGCGCCTTATTACATTAAATTTATCGGGTTAGCAAAAATTGAAAATGTTGATGATTTGTTAGAAGTGTGTAAACAATTAGAAATAAACAAAAATATGGCCGACAAATTTCAACCCCCACCTACAAATCGTCGAGGATTACTCGAGCCTGATCTCGCCTATCAAACGAATCCGGGTCGTTACCGCTCAACTCAGACGTCCGAAATAGTCACGCCACTACGCCCAAAACCTAATAATCACTGCTGGAATTGTAATTCCAATTCACACTTTTATACCGCATGTCGACAAAGACGTAAAAAATTTTGCTACGGTTGTGGATCCCCTAACCAAACAAAATTAACATGCCCGAAATGCCAGAATAAATACGCGGGAAACTTGAGCGGAAACTCATCTGCAAGAACCGAGCAATGAGTTTCAAGAAAAATTCTCGGACGGTTCAAGAAGAAGACAAACGTCTATGGTTAGAATCTATTTCAAAATTTTTTATGAAAACCGAAATTGATCAAGTCGTTGCAACGAAATTAGGTGATAATAGACCTTATATTGAGGTAAAACTTTTCGGGACTACATTTATTGCACTTTTAGACTCGGGGGCCAATCGTTCCGTTTCTAGTAGAATAATAGATTGTAGAGTTTTTTTTCGAAATTTGAAGTTTTACGTAATATTACTCTGATTAGTGAAACTCAATTCTGGCTTTTTATGTTGCTAAGTACCCGACTCTCACCAAATTAATTATCCCTAGATCCCTGGCTTCCCATCCCTTTTTTGAGCTAGCGTCATTTTTCGTAATTTTTATTTTATCTAAAATTACGTGGCGCCCTAATTATTATATCCGATTCATTTATTCGTATACGAACCACGATTGTACGTATTCACGTACCCTCTCCGACTGCTGCGCTGGGCATTCCGTTTTGTACACCAAAGGTAGGTGGCAGTATAATAGCTAATGTTGGTGAAAACAAGATAAAAATTCTGTTTTAAGCATGCAAAAGCATACAAAACACCGTTTTCAAGTATGTAAACTGTCATATTCATGTATATGTCGTGTGTAATGGCTTATGTTTGCAAAATCAAGATTAAATAGCCCTTTTCAGCTTGCAAAAACATACAAAATGCTGTTTTCAAGTATATAAACTTTCATATTCATGTTTCTATCTTGTATAATAGCTAATGTTGGTGAAAGCAAGATAAAAATGCTGTTTTAAGCATGAAAAAGCATACAAAACACCGTTTTCAAGTATTTAAACTGTCATATTCATGTATATGTCGTGTGTAATGGCTTATGTTTGCAAAATCAAGATAAAATAGCTGTTTTCAGCTTGCAAAAACATACAAAATGCTGTTTTCAAGTATTTAAACTGTCATATTCATGTTTCTGTCGTGTATAATAGCTAATGTTGGTGAAAGCAAGATAAAAATGCTGTTTTAAGCATGAAAAAGCATACAAAACACCGTTTTCAAGTATTTTAACTGTCATATTCATGTATATGTCGTGTGTAATGGCTTATGTTTGCAAAATCAAGATAAAATAGCTGTTTTCAGCTTGCAAAAACATACAAAATACTGTTTTCAAATATTTAAACTGTCATATTCATGTTTCTGTCGTGTATAATAGCTAATGTTGGTAAAAGCAAGATAAAAATGCTGTTTTAAGCATGCAAAAGCATACAAAACACCGTTTTCAAGTATTTAAACTGTCGTAGTCATGTTTCTGTCGTGTATAATAGCTAATGTTGGTGAAAGCAAGACAAAAATGCTGTTTAAGCATACAAAAGCATACAAAACATCGTTTTCAAGTATTTAAACTGTCATATTCATGTATATGTCGTGTGTAATGGCTTATGTTTGCTAAATCAAGATAAAATAGCTGTTTTCAACTTGCAAAAACATACAAAATACTGTTTTCAAATATTTAAACTGTCATATTCATGTTTCTGTCGTGTATAATAGCTAATGTTGGTGAAAGCAAGATAAAAATGCTGTTTTAAGCATGCAAAAGCATACAAAACACCGTTTTCAAGTATTTAAACAGCCATATTCATGTATATGTCGTGTGTAATGGCTTATGTTTGGAAAATCAAGATAAAAATGCTGATTTAAGCATACAAAACATCGTTTTCAAGTATTTAAATTGTCATATTCATGTTTCTGTCGTGTATAATAGCTAATGTTGGTGGAAGCAAGATAAAAATGTTGTTTTAAGCATGCAAAAGCATACAAAACACCGTTTTCAAGTATTTAAACTGTCATATTCATATATATGTCGTGTGTAATTTCTTACGTTTGCAAAATCAAGATAAAATAGCTGTTTTCAGCTTGCAAAAACATACAAAATGCTGTTTTTAAATATTTAAACTGTCATATTCATGTTTCTGTCGTGTATAATAGCTAATGTTGGTGGAAGCAAGATAAAAATGTTGTTTTAAGCATGCAAAAGCATACAAAACACCGTTTTCAAGTATTTAAACTGTCATATTCATATATATGTCGTGTGTAAAGGCTTACGTTTGCAAAATCAAGATAAAATAGCTGTTTTCAGCTTGCAAAAACATACAAAATGCTGTTTTCAAGTATTTAAACTGTCATATTCATGTTTCTGTCGTGTATAATAGCTAATGTTGGTGAAAGCAAGATAAAAATGCTGTTTTAAGCATGCAAAAGCATACAAAACACCGTTTTCAAGTATGTAAACTGTCATATTCATGTATATGTCGTGTGTAATGGCTTATGTTTGCAAAATCAAGATTAAATAGCCCTTTTCAGCTTGCAAAAACATACAAAATGCTGTTTTCAAGTATATAAACTTTCATATTCATGTTTCTATCTTGTATAATAGCTAATGTTGGTGAAAGCAAGATAAAAATGCTGTTTTAAGCATGCAAAAGCATACAAAACACCGTTTTCAAGTATTTAAACTATCATATTCATGTATATGTCGTGTGTAATGGCTTATGTTTGCAAAATCAAGATAAAATAGCTGTTTTCAGCTTGCAAAAACATACAAAATGCTGTTTTCAAGTATTTAAACTGTCATACTCATGTTTCTGTCGTGTATAATAGCTAATGTTGCTGAAAGCAAGATAAAAATGCCGTTTAAAGCATACAAAACACCGTTTTCAAGTATTTAAACTGTCATATTCATGTTTCTGTCGTGTATAATAGATAATATTGGTGAAAGCAAGACAAAAATGCTGTTTTAAGCATGCAAAACACCGTTTTCAAGTATTTAAACTGCCATAATCATGTATATGTCGTGTGTAATGGCTTATGTTTGAAAAAGCAAAATAAAAATGCTGTTTTAAGCATGCAAAAGTATACAAAACACCGTTTTCAAGTATTTAAATTGTCATATTCATGTTTTTGTTGTGTATAATAGCTAATGTTGGTGAAAGCAAGATAAAAATGCTGTTTTAGGCATGCAAAAGCATACAAAACACCGTTTTCAAGTATTTAAACTGTCATATTCATGTATATGTCGTGTGCAATGGCTTATGTTTGAAAAATCAAGATAAAATAGCAGTTTTCAGCTTGCAAAAACATACAAAATGCTGTTTTCAAATATTTAAACTGTCGTAGTCATGTTTCTGTCGTGTATAATAGCTAATGTTGGTGAAAGCAAGATAAAAATGCTGTTTAAGCATACAAAACACCGTTTTCAAGTATTTAAACTGTCATATTCATGTATATGTCGTGTGTAATGGCTTCTGTTTGCTAAATCAAGATAAAATAGCTGTTTTCAACTTGCAAAAACATACAAAATACTGTTTTCAAATATTTAAACTGTCATATTCATGTTTCTGTCGTGTATAATAGCTAATGTTGGTGAAAGCAAGATAAAAATGCTGTTTTAAGCATGCAAAAGCATACAAAACACCGTTTTCAAGTATTTAAACTATCATATTCATGTATATGTCGTGTGTAATGGCTTATGTTTGCAAAATCAAGATAAAATAGCTGTTTTTAGCTTGCAAAAACATACAAAATGCTGTTTTTAAGTATTTAAACTGTCATATTCTTGTTTCTGTCGTGTATAATAGCTCATGTTGGTGAAAGCAAGATAAAAATGCTGTTTTAAGCATGCAAAAGCATACAAAACACCAATTTCAAGTATTTAAACTGTCATATTTATGTTTCTGTCGTGTATAATAGCAAATGTTGGTGAAAGCAAGATAAAAATGCTATTTTAAGCATGCAAAAGCATACAAAACACCGTTTTCAAATATTTAAACTGTCATATTCATGTATATGTCGTGTGTAATGGCTTATGTTTGCAAAGTCAAGATAAAATAGCTGTTTTCAGCTTGCAAAAACATACAAAATGCTGTTTTCAAGTATTTAAACTGTCACATTCTTGTTTCTGTCGTGTATAATAGCTAATGTTGATGAAAGCAAGATAAAAATGCTGTTTAAGCATACAAAAGCATACAAAACTCCGTTTTCAAATATTTAAACTGTCATATTCATATATATGTCGTGTATAATGGTTTATGTTTGCAAAATCAAGATAAAATAGCTGTTTTCAGTTTGCAAAAACATACAAAATGCTGTTTTCAAGTATTTAAACTGTCATATTCTTGTTTCTGTCGTGTATAATAGCTCATGTAGGTGAAAGCAAGATAAAAATGCTGTTTTAGGCATGCAAAAGCATACAAAACACCGTTTTCAAGTATATAAACTGTCATATTTATTTTTCTGTCGTGTATAATAGCTAATGTTGGTGAAAGCAAGATAAAAATGCTGTTTAAGCATACAAAAGCATACAAAACACCGTTTTCAAGTATGTAAACTGTCATATTGATGAATATGTCGTGTGTAATGGCTTATGTTTGCAAAATCAAGATAAAATAGCCGTTTTCAGCTTGCAAAAACATACAAAATGCTGTTTTCAAGTATTTAATCTTTCATATTTAAGTTTCTATCGTGTATAATAGCTAATGTTGGTGAAAGCAAGATAAAAATGCTGTTTTAAGCCTGAAAAAGCATACAAAACACCGTTTTCAAGTATTTAAACTGTCATATTCATGTATATGTCGTGTGTAATGGCTTATGTTTGCAAAATCAAGATAAAATAGCTGTTTTCAGCTTGCAAAAACATATAAAATGCTGTTTTCAAGTATATATACTGTCATATTCATGTTTCTGTCGTGTATAATAGCTAATGTTGGTGAAAGCAAGATAAAAATGCTGTTTTAAGCATGCAAAAGCATACAAAACACCATTTTCAAGTATTTAAACTGTCATATTCATGTATATGTCGTGTGTAATGGCTTATGTTTGCAAAATAAAGATAAAATAGCTGCTTTCAGCTTGCAAAAACATACAAAATGCTGTTTTCAAGTATTTAAACTGTCATATTCATGTTTCTGTCGTGTATAATAGCTAATGTTGGTGAAGGCAAGATAAAAATGCTGTTTTAAGCATGCAAAAGCATACAAAACACCGTTTTAAAGTATTTAAACTGTCATATTCATGTTTTTGTCGCGTATAATAGCTAATGTTGGTGAAAGCAAGATAAAAATGCTGTTTTAAGCATGCAAAAGCATACAAAACACCGTTTTCAAGTATTTAAACTGTTATATTAATGTATATGTCGTGTGTAATGGCTCATGTTTGCAAAATCAAGATAAAATATCTGTTTTCAACTTGCAAAAACATACAAAATGCTGTTTTCAAGTATTTAAATTGTCATATTCATGTTTCTGTTGTGTATAATAGCTAATGTTGGTGAAAGCAAGATAAAAATGCTGTTTTGAGCATGCAAAAGCATACAAAACACCGTTTTCAAGTATTTAAACTGTCATATTCATGTTTCTGTCGTGTATAATAGCTAATGTTGGTGAAAGCAAGATAAAAATGCTGTTTTAAGCATGCAAAAGCATACAAAACACCGTTTTCAAGTATTTAAACTGTCATATTCATGTATATGTCGTGAGTAATGGCTTATGTTTGCAAAATCAAGATAAAATAGCTGTTTTCAGCTTGCAAAAACATACAAAATGCTGTTTTCAAGTATTTAAACTGGCATATTCATGTTTCTGTCGTGTATAATAGCTAATGTTGGTGAAAGCAAGATAAAAATGCTCTTTCAAGCATGCAAATGCATACAAAACACCGTTTTCAAGTATTTAAACTGTCATATTCATGTATATGTCGTGTGTAATGGCTTATGTTTGCAAAATCAAGATAAAATAGCAGTTTTCAGCTTGCAAAAACATACAAAATGCTGTTTTCAAGTGCTTAAACTGTCATATTCATGTTTCTGTCGTGTATAATAGCTAATGTTGGTGAAAGCAAGATAAAAATGCTGTTTTAAGCATTTAAAAGCATACAAAACACCGTTTTCAACTATTTAAACAGTCATATTCATGTTTATGTCCTGTGTAATGGCTTATGTTTGCAAAATCAAGATAAAATAGCTAGTTTCAGCTTGCAAAAACATACAAAATGCTGTTTTCAAGTATTTTAACTGTCATATTCATGTTTCTGTCGTGTATAATAGCTAATGTTGGTGAAAGCAAGATAAAAATGATGTTTTAAGCATGCAAAAGCATACAAAACACCGTTTTCAAGTATTTAAACTGTCATATTCATGTTTCTGTCGTGTATAATAGCTAATGTTGGTGAAAGCAAGATAAAAATGCTGTTTTAAGCATGCAAAAGCATACAAAACACTGTTTTCAAGTATTTAAACTGTCATATTCATGTATATGTCGTGTGTAATGGCATATGTTTGCAAAATCAAGATAAAATAGCTGTTTTCAGCTTGCAAAAACATACAAAATGCTGTTTTCAAGTATTTAAACTGGCATATTCATGTTTCTGTCATGTATAATAGCTAATGTTGGTGAAAGCAAGATAAAAATGCTGTTTCAAGCATGCAAAAGCATACAAAACAACGTTTTTAAGTATTTAAACAGTCATATTCATGTATATGTCGTATGTAATGGCTTTTGTTTGCAAAATCAAGATAAAATAGCAGTTTTCAGCTTGCAAAAACATACAAAATGCTGTTTTCAAGTATTTAAACTGTCATATTCATGTTTCTGTTGTGTATAATAGCTAATGTTGGTGAAAGCAAGATAAAAATGCTGTTTTAAGCATGCAAAAGCATACAAAACACCGTTTTCAAGTATTTAAACTGTCATATTCATGTTTCTGTCGTGTATAATAGCTAATGTTGGTGAAAGTAAGATAAAAATGCTGTTTTAAGCATGCAAAAGCATACAAAATACCGTTTTCAAGTATTTAAACAGTCATATTCATGTATATGTCGTGTGTAATGGCTTTTGTTTGCAAAATCAATATAAAATAGCCGTTTTCAGCTTGCAAATACATAAAAAATGCTGTTTTCAAGTATTTAATCTTTCACATTCATGTTTCTATCGTGTATAATAGCAAATGTTGGTGAAAGCAAGATAAAAATGCTGTTTTAAGCATGCAAAAGCATACAAAACACCGTTTTTAAGTATTTAAACTGTCATATTCATGTATATGTTGTGTGTAATGGCTTATGTTTGCAAAATCAAGATAAAATAGCTGTTTTCAGCTTGCAAAAACATATATAATGCTGTTTTCAAGTATATATACTGTCATATTTATGTTTCTGTCGTGTATAATAGCTAATGTTGGTGAAAGCAAGATAAAAATGCTGTTTTAAGCATGCAAAAGCATACAAAACACCGTTTTTAAGTATTTAAACTGTCATATTCATGTATATGTCGTGTGTAATGACTTATGTTTGCTAAATCAAGATAAAATAGCTGTTTTTAGCTTGCAAAAACATACAAAATGCTGTTTTCAAGTATTTTAACTGTCATATTCATGTTTCTGTCGTGTATAATAGCTAATGTTGGTGAAAGCAAGATAAAAATGATGTTTTAAGCATGCAAAAGCATACAAAACACCGTTTTCAAGTATTTAAACTGTCATATTCATGTTTCTGTCGTGTATAATAGCTAATGTTGGTGAAAGCAAGATAAAAATGCTGTTTTAAGCATGCAAAAGCATACAAAACACTGTTTTCAAGTATTTAAACTGTCATATTCATGTATATGTCGTGTGTAATGGCATATGTTTGCAAAATCAAGATAAAATAGCTGTTTTCAGCTTGCAAAAACATACAAAATGCTGTTTTCAAGTATTTAAACTGGCATATTCATGTTTCTGTCATGTATAATAGCTAATGTTGGTGAAAGCAAGATAAAAATGCTGTTTCAAGCATGCAAAAGCATACAAAACAACGTTTTTAAGTATTTAAACAGTCATATTCATGTATATGTCGTATTTAATGGCTTTTGTTTGCAAAATCAAGATAAAATAGCAGTTTTCAGCTTGCAAAAACATACAAAATGCTGTTTTCAAGTATTTAAACTGTCATATTCATGTTTCTGTCGTGTATAATAGCTAATGTTGGTGAAAGCAAGATAAAAATGCCGTTTTAAGCATGCAAAAGCATACAAAACACCGTTTTCAAGTATTTAAACTGTCATATTCATGTTTCTGTCGTGTATAATAGCTAATGTTGGTGAAAGTAAGATAAAAATGCTGTTTTAAGCATGCAAAAGCATACAAAACACCGTTTTCAAGTATTTAAACAGTCATATTCATGTATATGTCGTGTGTAATGGCTTTTGTTTGCAAAATCAATATAAAATAGCCGTTTTCAGCTTGCAAATACATAAAAAATGCTGTTTTCAAGTATTTAATCTTTCACATTCATGTTTCTATCGTGTATAATAGCAAATGTTGGTGAAAGCAAGATAAAAATGCTGTTTTAAGCATGCAAAAGCATACAAAACACCGTTTTTAAGTATTTAAACTGTCATATTCATGTATATGTTGTGTGTAATGGCTTATGTTTGCAAAATCAAGATAAAATAGCTGTTTTCAGCTTGCAAAAACATATATAATGCTGTTTTCAAGTATATATACTGTCATATTTATGTTTCTGTCGTGTATAATAGCTAATGTTGGTGAAAGCAAGATAAAAATGCTGTTTTAAGCATGCAAAAGCATACAAAACACCGTTTTTAAGTATTTAAACTGTCATATTCATGTATATGTCGTGTGTAATGACTTATGTTTGCTAAATCAAGATAAAATAGCTGTTTTTAGCTTGCAAAAACATACAAATTGCTGTTTTCAAATATTTAAACTGTCATATTCATGTTTCTTTCGTGTATAATAGCTAATGTTGGTGAAAGCAAGATAAAAATGCTGTTTTAAGCATGCAAAAGCATACAAAACACCGTTTTCAAGTATTTCAAACT